>CM060334.1:9269548-9309548 GCA_030674155.1 Stramonita haemastoma
TTGCTCTGACCTCTGTTCGATTCGTTAGGTTTTTTTTCCTGTTCCGTCTCCCTCTCCCCCAATCCTCGTCTTCCTCTCTTCTACCTGTGTTTTTCTCTGTCTGTCTGTCTGTCTCTCTCGCCTCTTGCTGCCTCTGTTTCTGTGTCTGTATGTGCTGTCTGTCTCTCTGTCTCTGTCTCTATCTGGGGGACGGGATAGCCTAGTGGTCAGAACATTGCGCTTGCAATCTGACAACTCCGGTTCGATTCCCGTTCAAGGGGATATTTTCTCCTGGAGTTAACACCAGTGGAGACTCCACTTCCCCAAAAGTCCTTCGGATGAGACTATAAACCGAGGTCCGTGTGTGAACGCGCGCAGGACATTTTGCTCACACGTAAAAACCTGTTGCACTTTTCGGAAGAGTAGGCCAATGTGTGCCGTGGGAATAGATGACAAAATTTACATTACCGCATACACATGGAGACTGGATGTAAAAAAGCACATGATTGTTTATTCCATTATCCTCGATATAAAATGAATAAATGAATAAATAAAATATCTGTGTGCCTGTCTGTCCACCCCCCTCTCCCTCCCTCCCCTCTACCTGTCTATATCTCCGTCTGTCTTTCTGTGTCTATGTCTTCTGTCTGTATCTATTGCTCCCTTATTGTCTTTCTGTCTGTCTTTGTTTGTGTCTGTCTGTGCCTGACTGTCTGTCCGCCCCCCTCTCTCTCACTCTTTATTATTTATTGTATTTATTTATGCATTTATTCTATTATTTATTCCTTTTTTTTTCCAAGGATAACGGAAAAAGCACTCTGTGCTTTTTTTATATTATACATCCAGTCCCCTTGTGTATGTAGTTTTTTTAAATTTGTCATCCGTTCCTACCGGCACACAATAGCCCACTCTCCAAAAAGTATACGTGTTCTGAAACACTAATGGTGACTCCCTCGATCTCCTTTCCCCCTTTTCTCCCCTGTTCACCCCCCCCCCCCTGCTTCTCTTTTTTGAAATCCATTGTGATCAATGTATCTGTTTTGACATTAATGTCTAGGTCAGTTGGGAATTATGTGATGTTGAATACACATTTATATCCTTTTTTTAAAATCAGAGGTTGAGCTCTTGTTGTTGTTGTTGTGTTTGGCTTTTTGGGAGGAAGGGGAGGGTATTCTTTTTTTTTTCTTTTTTCTTTTTCGTTTCTTATGTTTTGTTTGTTTTGCTGATAGTCCTTAATCAGGACGATGGCCATATGAAAAAAAGGTATGTGAATGCTTATTCTGTAACCATTAGAAAATAAAGATCATTCATTCATTCATTCATTCATTCTGTATCCCCATTACTCACAGAATCTTTCTGAAGAAAATGACTGACAAAAAAAAACAAACGAAAAACGGCATGCAGATTTGAAAAGTATATACGAGTAATGGAAACCCCTCTGTCTTTTTTTCTGTCTATCTGTTTGTGTCTGTCTTTTTCTGTCTTTCAGTGTCTGTCTGTTTTTTTCTGTCTGTCTGTCTGTCTTTCTGTGTCTCTTTCTTTTTCTGTCTGTGTTTTTGTGTCTGTCTTTTTCTGTCTGTCTTTGTGTCTGTCCGTCTTTTTATATCCGTGCGTGTCTGTCTTTTTTCTGTATATTTTTCTGTGTCTGTCTTTTTCTGTACGTGTGTATTTCTGTGGCTGTCTTTCTGTGTGTGTCTTTTTCTTTTTCTGTCTGTCTGTCTTTCTGTGTCTGTATCTTTTTCTGTCTGTCTTTCTGTGTCTCTTTTTCTGTCTATCTGTGTCTGTCTTTTTCTTTCTGACTTTCTGTGTCTGTCTGTCGTTTTCTGTCTGTCTTTCTGTGTCTGTCTTTTTCTGTCTATCTGTGTCTTTGTGTGTCTGTCTTTCTGTGTATGTCTGTCTTTTTGTCTTCTGTCTTCCTGTCTTTTTCTGTCTGTCTTTGACTGTCTGTCCCTGTTTGCATGTGGTAAAGAGGTGTGATGTGGTGGTGGTTGTGGCGGTGGTAGTGGTAGTGGTGTGTGTGTGGATGTGATGTGATGTAGTGTATATATATATATATATATATATATATATATATATATATATATATATATATATATATATATATATATATTGCTCTGAATATTTTGTAAGTGTATGTGTGTGTGTTTATGCAGGCGTTTGTATGATTGTATGTATGCGCATGCGCACGTCCTTGCGCGTGCCTGTGAGGGGGTTAGTGCGTTAGTGTATGTGTGTGCGTGAGCGTGCATGAGCATGTACGTTGCTTGAAGGAAGGAGGGGGGAGGGGTAGGGGAGTAGCGTGGCGTTTTGGGGTGAAAATGGTTGAGCAGAGGTGCGAGTTTCCCCTGCAAGCTTTACATTATTGATGCCAGACCACGAGCTGACAGGGCTGCAGTGCCCTCCCCTGAGTATCTGGGGGCCATATTGAGTTAGACGAGAGAGAGAGAGAGAGAGAGAGAGAGAGAGAGAGAGAGAGAGAGAGAGAGAGAGAGAGAGAGAGAGAGAGAGAGAGAAAAAACGGTCATGAAAGAAGAGAGAGAGAGAGAGAGAGAGAGAGAGAGAGAGAGAGAGAGAGAGAGGAGAGAGAGAGAGAGAGAGAGAATTAACGGTGAAGATTTTTTGTTAGTTTTTTGCTCTGGTTTTTTTTTTCTTGTTTGCCTTTCGCTTTCTTCGTTCCCTAGCTTGCTGATTTGTTTTGTTGATTGCTTTGCTGACCGTTTTTGTTGTTGTTGTTGTTGTTGTTGTTTGAATGTGTCTTTCACTTTTCTTTTTTTGTAGGTCTGTTTGTGACATTTTCGGTGGACATGTGTCGGTCTAGTTTGGTTTATTTCTCAGATGGGAGCGTCCAGAAACGTTCATCGTTTCAAAGAAAAAGTAAAAAAAAAAAGTGGTGGCGTGGAGGATTTGAAATACTGTGTATGAGGCTGAGATGTCACACATCCACAGCCAGTAAAATGCAGACATGTATGCAGGCTTGCGCACACACGAACATGCGCTTACTCTCTGTCTGTCGGTCTGTCTGTCGGTCTGTCTGTCGGTCTGTCTGTCTCTCTTACACTATATCTATCTATCTATCTATCTATCTATCTATCTATCTATCAAATCTATCTATCTATCTATCTATCTATCTATCTATCTATAAAATTATAACACACACACATAATATATATATATACATACATACATACATACATACATACATACATACATACATACATACATACATACATACATACATACATACACGTATTGTCCTTTGAAATAGCGCACTTTTATTACAAAATTGTTAATGGTGATGTAATCTAAAATAACAAAGAAGTTTCTGTTGCCTTGATTTATGGAGAAAAACACCTAGAGTAACAGTTCTTTTGGTCTACAAAGTAAGATTCAAATAAGTTTCGCCTGGTGTGCAAAGTCAACAAAGTTATTCTTGCATCGATGTACAAAAATGACAAAGTAATCTTCCTCTTGATGTACAGATAGCAGCGACAAAATCAGTGTCGTATTTATCCACAAACAATAACGACCAAGAGACTGGCGTATTGTTGCCACAGGCGTGGCGAAGTCTATGCCCCTTTACATATGTGTACGTGGTAATCACACACAGGAAAAACACACCTGAAAAACAAACAGCAATACCTAGAAATAAGGACGACAGCTACCCTGATTTATAAACAAACAGCAAATTGACTTCTGCCTGAGTGAGCATGCCAAGAAGAAAACGGCAATTGCCCACTGTAAACAATACGAAGCTCTATTGGCCCGCTCCCCATCGATCCAGCATGCCTCCCTCCTTAGAGGCACGAAAATTGCACTGCTTCTGTGCACACAAGACAAATGGGTCTGGGATGACAATACAATGTTAGGTCAGCGGGAAAAATGCAATCAGAAGGAAATTATTGATAAAGGAAAACGAATGTGAGTGCTTGGCTTTTGTTTTAAGGAGAGGGGGAAGAGAGAGAGAGAGAGAGGGGAGAGAGAGAGAGAGAGAGAGAGAGAGAGAGAGAGAGAGAGAGGAGGAGAGAGAGAGGGGAGAGAGTTTTTCAATGCTACGACAGATATGTAGGCAGACCTGACTCCTCCTCGTGCTCATTTCTGACGTACCTGTATGCCGGATATGTGCACGTACACCTTTTCTTTAAACACTGAAGGGACCCTCCCTTTCTTCTTCCCTCACGCATGCTAGTGGTCCTATTTGCAGGGACATAGACAATGCAATGTAGAAAGTTCGTGGAGAGGCATTGGAAACATTAAAAAAAATGTATATATCTGCCTTTCTGGGGAGATTTTTTACACTGTGACCTTGCACTTGGTATTTCTTCTACTCTGTTCCGTCACATTCACTTAAACTTTTGCCCTGCCTCTGAATATAACATCTGTATCTCAAGTCTGAAGTACTGGTGATAACTCCTTTCTCAGTACCGTTTGTGCGGCTCTTTCACCATGAACTAACTCTTACTGTAGTCTGTGCATTTAGCAGCACTGTGGAGGTCTTTCACCATGAACTAACTCTTACTGTAGTGTATTAGCAGCACTGTGGAGGTCTTTCCCATAAGCTAACTCTTACTGTAGTCTGTGCGTTTAGCACACTGTGGAGGTCTTTCACCATGAACTAACTCTTACTGTAGTCTGTATTTAGCAGCACTGGGGAGGTCTTTCACCATAAGCTAACTCTTACTGTAGTCTGTGCATTTAGCAGCACTGTGGAGTCTTTCACCATGAACTAACTCTTACTGTAGTGTATTAGCAGCACTGTGGAGGTCTTTCACCATAAGCTAACTCTTACTGTAGTCTGTGTATTAGCAGCACTGTGGAGGTCTTTCACCATGAACTAACTCTTACTGTAGTCTGTATTTAGCAGCACTGTGGAGGTCTTTCACCATAAGCTAACTCTTACTGTAGTCTGTATTTAGCAGCACTGTGGAGGTCTTTCACCATGAACTAACTCTTACTGTAGTGTATTTAGCAGCACTGTGGAGGTCTTTCACCATAAGCTAACTCTTACTGTAGTCTGTGCATTTAGCAGCACTGTGGAGGTCTTTCACCATAAGCTAACTCTTACTGTAGTCTTGTGTATCTAGCAGCACTGTGAGGTCTTTCACCATAGTTTAACTCTTACTGTAGTCTGTGCATTTAGCAGCACTGTGGAGGTCTTTCACCATAAGCTAATCTTACTGTATTTCTGTGTATCTAGCAGCACTGTGGAGGTCTTTTCACCATAAGCTAACTCTCACTGTAGTCTGTGTATCTAGCAGCATGTGGAGTCTTTCACCATAAGCTAACTCTTACTGTATCTGTGCATTTAGCAGCACTGTGGAGGTCAGGATTGATTGAATATTCCTTTGGACTTGTGTCTTTTGATTCAGTTTGTGAATAGTTAAACAGTTGAGCCTGAGATTTCGGCTGCGACATGGCGCCATCCGTCACCTGGCCTGTGAGGTGTTTATATATATAATGATATATAATATATAATATAGCTCGATGACATACGATGTGTATGTTTATATATATATATATATATATATATATATATATATATATATATATATATATCTTATATATATATCTATATATATATATATAAACATAACATCGCATGTCATCTTGTTTACATGCTAATTAAATTAAAACGAATTTACTCCTACTACCTTTTGTATTTCCACAGGTTTACACAGCGATATCCATGATCAGTTCAGGCAGACGCATCTTTATAATAGATGTATTGTAAACTTCAAAAAGTCAAAGCTTGTACTTAAAGGGGAATTTTTTACACCGCAGGTTTTTTTGCTGTTAGTTTTTAAAAAATTATTTTTTAAGGTTTTTTATGCTTAGCTCTCTGCTTCTCTGCACTACCATTTCCTTTTTACTTTTCTTGTCTAGCATCTCAAACCAGAATCTTTTATAGTTAAGTCAGAACAGGCCTCAAAACCTTAAGGCAAGCTTCTAGTACACGGCCCTCTGCTACTTTGTATAGTAAAGGTAAAAGGTAAAGGTGTCCCATAACCTAGGCGGTCGTAGGGGAGCGAGGCATCAAAGATCTCAGCTTCTCTAGAGGCCAGCATGTTGAGGGCGGCGCCTATCTCCTCTCCCTCGCTGCTTTACCTTCCCTGACCCTAAAGAGGGCAGGTACCCATTGACAGCTGGGGGGACTGTACTGAAACACAGGCGCGCAAACGGTTTCCCATCCAACTGGTAACCACGCTCGATGCTTCTTAACTTGACTTGGGGGAAAGCGAGTGCTCTGACCACTTAGCTATTCGGCCCCCCAGCCCCCCCTTCTTTCTTTCTTTTTTTTTCTGTGTATGATCATTTAAAAATAATTTTCAACTAGCATCTCAAAGCAGACTAGGCTATTGTGTATGTTAGTTAATGTTGAGCAGGCCTGAAAGCCTTCAAGGCAAGCCTGTGGTGGTTGTGGGAGCAGAGTCTGGGGAAAGCCGTGACTACCAATCCCTGCTGCTAGCTGGCTGTTTGTGTGGAGCGTGCACAAAGTCATCAAGTCGCTGCCAGGTAATGGTCGGATCCGGCGCTCCACTATCGGTGGCAGTTTTACGACTGCACTGGGGCAGAGGTGGCCGCCATGATGGAAAAGTGTCGTCTGCTCTTGTCACGGAGAGTTATTGGCCTTGTCGTTTATACCGACAATTGTAGCCATCATGTACTCAAGGGTTAGACTTTGGTAAAACAGCGTGCCATTTCTGTGTTGTCTGTCTGTCTGTCGTCTGTCTGTCTGTCTGTCTGTCTGTCTGTCTGTCTGTCTGTCAGTCAGTCAGTCAGTCAGTCAGTCAGTCAGTCAGTCAGTCATCTCTCTGCCTCTGTATGTGTATGTGTGTGTGTATGGGGGTTGGGTGGGTGGGGTTGTTGTTGTTGTTGTTGTTGTTGTGTGTGTGTGTGTGTGTGTGTGTGTGTGTGTGTGTGTGAGAGAGAGAGGAGAGAGAGAGAGAGGAGAGAGAGAGAGAGAGAGAGAGTGTGTGTGTGTGTGTGTGTGTGTGTGTGTGTGTGTGTGTGTGTGGTGGTGTGTGTGTGTGGGGTGTGTGTGTAAAACAGTGGCTGAGAAATTGCCGTATGACAGTTATGATCTTCACCTTTATTTTGAATACAGAAGGGGGGAGGGTGTCTGTTGATTGTGGCTGTAACCCTCCAGTCAGCGAAACTATTTGCGTCGTGCACACAATATGGATTTTTTGGGTTTCGTTTTACACTTGGAATATCTTTTCTTTAACTGTCTGTTCTTTATTGATTCAAGATTTGAAATAAAGCAGGAAATAAAGGAGGGAACAAAGATTTTTCATGAAGTACCTGTTGAGCGTGCCCGTGATCTGTCAGCCTGGGATCGAGCCACCGCCACTGAAGCGCTTGTTTCAGAAATGTTTTTTCCTGGAGTTAATAGCAGTGCCGACTCCACTTCCGCGAAAGTCCTTTGGATGAGACTATAAGCCGAAGTCCCGTCCCGTGTTGAACGCACGTAAAACATCTTGAGCACACATTAAAACCTTTCTGTCTTTTGAAAGAGTAGACCACTGTGCACTTGTAGGAATGGATGAGAGAATTACAAAAAAGCATGCACGCTGGTGTCGAGATTAGACGTTATCCTCGAAGTCGGAATGCGGCTGCCTTCAAGGTGAGCAGAAACGGTTGCATATGACAAATCTCATATTGGTAAACTGCAGAGCTGTAGCTGAGGAACAAAAGTGTTAGTGTACGTCTTCTGTGTCCTTTTATGACTACGCAGGAATGAGTTTATTTTACTGTATTGCATTGAATTGTATGTACTGTCTAGTACTGCACTGTATCTACTGTATTGTATTATATTCCCTTTAAGTCATTCATATTTCTCTGCATGAAACCTGGTGCTTTCCCCGAGGAGAGTGCGTTACTACAGAAGCAATGCCACCCCTTTTTTGTTGCGCTTTTTTCATGACGTTTGTCTGAGTAAAGTCTGTGTTTGCCATGAGTTCTTTTACTGCGCTAATTTCACGCTGCATATGGGATCACAGTTTATCGTCTTATCTGATTAATTTAACACCTAGACTGCCACTTAAGGTCTAGGGTTTTTGTTTGCTTTTTTTTTGGGGGGGGGGGGGGATGGCATGGCGGTGTTCGGGTTCAAATGAGGCTAAAACCCACGACTAGTTGCTGTGAAGGCAGATGTGTTACCTCTACAAAGCCACTCCACATAAACTCACACCCTCCAGTGAGATTCGAACCGACAACTCATGACTTCAGGAAAGTGAGAAGTGGAAATCAGTCAGCATAACCACTGGCTTTTGGCCAGAAGTGAGACAGGAACAGCCTGCAAAGTGGACAGTTCTTCACATTGTTTTACATCAAAGGTGAAACTGTAACAGATTATATCAAAAACAACGGATGAACTTTATTTTCCATAGTGTAGCTCTACTCAGTGGGTGAAAACTAAGACCTAAAAACCTGCTGAAAGTAAGGGTAAATCTTATTATGAAGTCAAAGAAACTAGCAGACAGAAAGAGTATCACCCCCCAGAATGGTACCCACATCACAAGCAGACAAATCGTCCAGGGAGCTAACATAGGGTGGGGGAGGGGTGCAATTCTACTTCCTCACCAGCTGCACCGGTTCCTGAATTATGGAGGGCGGCAGCGCGTGACCACAGCACACAGCCCGGGCTGTTTTCCCCGGATGATCACCCAGACAGCAGAGCTGTGAGCAAGGGGAGAGTACTGTGTGTTTGGCAGCCCCCAGATGACAGTGATCAAACATCCCGCCTTGTCACAAGCCGTCATCTGTGTGTGTGGGGGGGAGGAAGGATTATCGCCCCTCTCTGGCATTTGGGTGGTGTGGCGCTGAGATCTGGCCTCTCAGCTTGTGTGGGCTTTTGCTCTCTTGCCTGGTAGCCTGGGGGATGGGGGATGGGGGTGGGGGGTAAAAAGAGAGAGAGAGGGAGACTGGAAGCTTGTCTTTGCCGTGGGAAGGATATATGTTCGCAGCTCCCTCCTTAGTGGCTCACACAGGGCTTCTGGGCATGGAGACAGCACAATGAGAACTGTGAACAATTCCTGAGCCAACGGATTAGCTTCTACTACCACAAACCTAAGACTGTCTTTTTCTCTTTAGAAAGACAGAGAAACAAAAACACAAAAATGGGCAGGAATTTTATTAGTTTTTCTTTTTTTTATATTGTAGTATTAACCATAACCGATTTCAGTTTTTGCTGAACTCGCGCCCCCCCCCCCCCCCCCCCCCCCCCCCCCCCCCTTGAGAATCAGGCAGAAGGTCTGTTTTCTCTGTCTGCATGTCAGTACCTCTTTTTTTTTTATATCTCTGTTTGTTTCTCTATTTGTCTTTCTCTCTGTTTCTCCATGTCCCTCTCTCTGTCTCTGTCTGTCTGTCTCTGGCCTCCCCCCCCCCTCCTCTCTCCTCCTCTCTCTTTTCATTACAAACTGCTGACAGCATATTTGTTTTATTCTAGCTTTTTTTTCTCTCTCTGTTAAAACATCCCTTATTTTTGGAATGCACACCAGCCACATCAATGGAGGCCGTTATCTTTGAACTGTCCCATTCATGTCTGATTCCCCCCTCCATCCATCCATCATCCTCCATCCATCCTCCCTTCCCTCCCTCCCCTCCATTCCTCTCTCTCTCTCTGCCTGTTTGTCCTGCGTGTCCCCACTGTCATGCTCGCTGGAGTGGTTTTTGTTTTACTGTTATCTGTCCGTTTCTAAGGATCCCATGCAGCTTTTAAGGAGGTTGAGCTTTAAGTTCCCGCCTGGTGTTTCTCGTCTCTTTCTCTTTTCATCCTTCGGTCTTTGTCCCCTGTCTGTCTGTCTGTCTGTCTTCGTCTGTCTGTCTGTCTGTCTGTCTGTCTTTGTCCGTCTGTCTCATTATAAATGGTTTCACTATCTCTAAAAATAGAAGCATTATGAACATCGTAAATTGTCAAAACTATATGATATATGTAAGAAATGTGTTGTAAACACATGGAAGTGTGTTTTTGTGCCTGTATTCATCAGCTTTTTTTTTTTATGTATGTGTGAGATTTGTGTGAACACTTTCGAATCAGGCCTTGGCGTTTATTGAGAGAAAAAAGTTATCTCTTTCTGTCTTAGTCTCTGTCTCTCTTTTCTGTCTTTCCTCTGATGGTAGAATTCTTCCTAGCAAAGAATAGTACTGGTTATGGAGAGTAAAGGAGAGTAAAAAATGGAACTGGTTTTTACGACCCCCCCTCCATGTAGCGGACATCACCAAATCATCTAGAGAGAAAGAGAATCACAGACGAACAAACAGACAGACAGACAGAAGCAGGAAGACAGATATAAAGGGATGGAGGACACCAGTCTAAAGCATTAAGACCCTGATTACCTGAAAGTCACAATAAATCTTTTAAAATGAACCGCGGTATATCCCCCCCCCCCCAGCCCACATCACAAAACTCAAAGAGGAAATGGAAAAACAGACCGGGAGATGACAGAGAGGCTGGAAAGAATGCGACAGGAATAAGACAGTACAAAGATAACTGCATCAACCCACATTTGTGCTGCACCTTTCCCATAACAAGGATGTTTCTGGGGAAACTTCATGAGCAAAAAACAAAAATCATATTTCTGTGTCGAGTTGTGAAAGTGCTGATGGTCGGTTTGCACTTACCACCACTTTGTTTGAAATACAGGGTCTGTAGATCTCTTGTGTTTTATATTGTCCTGTCGACTTAAATCTGACACGTGGAGAGTTTTCCACAATAGAATGCTGTGTAGGTTTTGCTTATTTCCTTGTTGTTGTTTTTTTACCACTGTCTGTCTGACCGGGTTTAATATTGCATTGTATTGTCTTGTACTGAATACCACTCTAAGTCACGGCAGATTTCCCTGCAGGAAATTTGGGCTGCTCTTCCCATGAACAGCGTGTCACCATAAACGCAGAGAAACACTATTTTTCGGGTTTTGCTTATATGTCTTTGCTTTCCTATAAGTGGCTTTTTTCTAAAGAAATTTTGCCAGAGACTACCTTATTGCTGTGGGTTCTTTTACGTGAACTAAACGTGTTTAGCACTTGAAACCCCGGTTTATCGTCTCTTCCGAAAGAGTTGCACCCAGACGGCCACTCAAAGTGGAGAGGATGAGGGATAAGTTCGGGGATCGAACTGGAACTCCTCGCTTTCTAGTCAGGCCCATTGCCTCCAGACCACCGAACTTGCGTTAGTTCTGTTCAGAAAAAGGGGAAGGAGAGGGACAGAGAGGACGGCAGGGGGGTCTGCAATTCAGGCCAACACAAGGGAAATAATCAAGTTGGCGCCAAGCATTGTGACTAAGTCCGTTGCAGCTGATCCTGAAATATTGATGCTGGTTTTGCATGTCGCCTGCATCACTCGCTGCTTCCGTCCGTTGGGATCACCAGCAGAGAGCAGATACGTCGACACCCCAGCTAATAAATGTCGTCTTCCAACAGCATCAGGCTGCCATGGACCACAAACCATCATTCCATCAGTGGTAGATTTGCAAGCTGTTAACAAACTGTGTTGGTTTATCTTATGTTTTGAAAAAAAAGCGCATGCATACGTTGCCATCAATGACCGTTCACTGAGACTGAATAAGGAGTTTTGTGTTTACTGATCTTGTTGGAAATTCTCAGTAATCGATTGAAGAGGTTGTGGAAGGCTTACGTAAATGTAATGGTGTAGCTATACAGTTTTCATTTTGTGAGACAATACGAACGAAAAGAAAATCTAATAATACAAGAAGTAGTAGTAGTAGAGGCAGTAGTAGCAGCAGCAGTAGTAGTAGTAGTAGAGGCAGTAGTAGCAGCAGTAGTGGCAGTAGTAGCAGCAGTAGTAGTAGTAGTAGTAGTAGTAGTAGAGGCAGTAGTAGCAGCAGCGGTAGTAGTTAGTAGTAGGCAGTTAGTAGCAGCAGCATGCAGCAGCAGCAGCAGCAGCAGCAGCAGTAGTAGTAGTAGTAGTAGTAGTAGTAGTAGTAGTAGTAGTAGTAGTAGTAGTAGAGGCTGTAGCAGAAGTAGTAGTAGTAGTAGAGAGCAGTTAGCAGCAGGCAGCAGCAGCAGCAGCAGCAGCTAGTACAGCAGCAGCAGCGCAGAGCAGCGCAGAAGTAGTAGTAGTAGTAGTAGTAGTAGTAGTGGTGGTGGTGTGGTGGTGGTGGTGGTGGTGGTGGTGGTGGTGGTGGCGGCGGCGGCGGCGCGGCGGCAGCAGCAGCAGCAGCAGCAGCAGCAGCAGCAGCAGCAGCAGCAGCAGTAGTAGTAGTAGTAGTAGTAGTAGATAGTAATAGCAGCAGTAGTAGTAGTTGTAGTTGTAGTCGAAGCAGTAGCTGTAAAGAAATAGCAGCAAAAGAAGTAGTATCATTGTCACAGAACAAATGAAACTATTGTGAAGAGCCAAAGACATTTCTGTCAGTTTCTCCATCGGACACTAAAGTCACATAACCTAATTCACTACACCGTAACTCAATTTACATGGCATTTTTGCCTTGACCTGAAAGAACGAAAACTGAATTACCTATGGACTAGGTTTTCCTTTTTTTTTTGACAGACCCCAGGAATGTGTTGGAACACCACTGCACTGATTTGACTTGCTTGTTTCTCGAGATGTCTTTTTTTCTTTAAACAAAGTGTCCTTTCCAAAGTGGATTTCCTTTTCTTGGCTGCTAAAAGCATAGCATTTGCATTTCTGCATTCGTCCTTCAATGAAGTTAAATCTGTTCTAAAATGGGCGTAGTACCCCCCTCCCCGTCTCTTTCTGACTTGCTCTGTTTTTCTGTCTTTCTTTCCTTCTCCCTTTCTCTTTTCAGTGCATTTTTTCAAGTTTCAGCTAAAACATTGACTTTTTGAAACTTCTATTTATTTATTTATTATTATAAAAAAAAAACACTTTGAGAACTTAGTTTCTCTATGTAACACTGATAATTCAGAATCAGCAGTAAACAAAAATCAATTGATCAACCCATCTGTTTTCCTTTTATGCTTCCTTCCTTCCTTTCTTCCAACCATTCATGTCAACATGTCTATCTTTTGTCCTCTTCCCTCAATGGAATGTAAAACAGTACAAAAGGAATACAACACAGAACAATGCGAACTCATTCAGGCACAAATCCAAACACAGTTTATTTCAACCATACTCGTATTAATATGGTGGATTGTTTACAGCATTCTTTTTTTTCGTTACTAAAATCTCATCAAAATAAGTACACCACCACACACGGCCTCGACCTTGCTTAAAGTTTTTACCATTTATAATGGCCTGCAGGACAGGCTTAGAGATTGTCACAGAAATAGCAGTAGCTTTTGTACTGGCAGTCTTTTCTCGTCGATCGGAGGGGGAAGGGGGGAGGGAAAAAAAGCATGAATTGTTCATGATCCTATGTTTCACTTCTACTGCAGGCACCGTACACCTCTTCATGGCACTGCTACACTGAATTAAACATGTATTCTGTCTCACAGCATCTTTTGCTGAGTTTACTATTTTTTGTCCTTGCCTGCAAAAAGCATCGACGCATTTGTCTCTGAATGAAGTTAGAATGATCGATCAATCGATTGAACAATTGTGCTCTCTCTCTCTCTCTCTCTCTCTCTCTCTCTCTCTCTCTCTCTCTCTCTCTCTCTCTCTCTCTCTCTCTCTCTCTCTCTCTCTCTCTCTCTGTGTGTGTGTGTGTGTGTGTGTGGTGTGTGTGTGTGTGTGTGTGTGTGTGTGTGTGTGTGTTGTGTGTGTGTGTGTGAATCTATCTATCCATGTATATGTATGTATGTTTGTATATATGTAGTATCCATCCATCCATCCATCCATCCATTCCATCCATCCATCCATCCATCTATCTATCTATCTATCTATCTATCTATCTATCTATCTATCTATCTATCTATCTATCTATCTATCTATCTTATCTGTCTGTCTGTCTGCCCACCTGCCCGCCTGCCCGTCTGTCTGTCTGTCTGTCTGTCTGTCTGTCTGTCTGTCTGTCTGTCTGTCTGTCTGTCTGTCTGTCTCTATCTATCTATCTATCTATCTATCTATCTATCTATCTATCTATCTATCTATCTATCTATCTATCTATCTATCTATCTATCTGTCTATCTGTCTATGTTTGTCTCTGTCTCCATCTACCTCCCCCCCCCTCTCTCTTTTTCGTAAATATTTTCTACAGTGCTCTCCAGGCATAAGAGGGGGGCGGCGGGCATAAGAGGAAGGGAAGAAGGAAAGGTGAGGTGTAATCCTGACAAGGGAAATAAGCAGGTATGTGCAGCCATTGTCGGCAGCCTGTGACAATCATGGAATATTGATGGAGGTTTTGCATGACCACAACACTGCTAACTCCCCGCTTCCTTCCCCGGGAATGGTTGGGGAGCAGACGTTTTCCCGCCACCAGCCAATAGATAACGTCTGCCCAACAGCATCAGGCTGTCACAGCACACAGCACACCTCTCCCTCACTGATGGCTTACATGGATTTGAGAGTGTGATGTGTCCATTGTAGGGATGGCCAGGCTTTGGAGTGATGTGTTTTATCATCAGGGATGGAACAACGTTCTGTGTTTATTCTCTGTAGGGATAAGTTAAGTAACAAGGACTAGAGAGAGACAGGGGAAAGCCTTAGTTCAAGTTGTTGACTATGAAGACTAACTAACGGTGCTGAACTACCATGGTTTCTTCATAGGTCTGATTGATGGATTAGTGGATTTGAAACTTATCTGCAAAGATTAGGATTTAGCCGCATTGGTCCAGTGATTAGAAAGACTCAAGTTTTGTGAGTGACCTGTGTGTGTGTGTGTGTGTGTGTGTGTGTGTGTGTGTGTGTGTGTGTGTGTGTGTGTGTGTGTGTGTGTGTGTGTGTGTGTGTGTGTGTGTGTGTGTGGTGCGCGCGCGTGTGTGTGTGTGTGTGTATGTGTATGTGTATGTAAGCCTACTTATGACACTTTTAAATCCAACCTCAAGACACACTTATTTCAAACCTAAGTTTTTCTCCTTCCGCTTCCATCTCTTACCTGTCCCTGCCTTCAACATCCACCTGCCAAAGTGCATAACGTTTGTAGGTGTGTGTGCGTGTGCGCGCGTGCTGCGTGCGTGCGTGCGTGTGTGTGTGTGTGTGCATTCCAGTTTGTCAAAACTGTAAATGGTTGCTGATTGTGCGTCGTGTAGGTTGAATGCAAGCGCTTTGATTTGTTTTTGCAAGATATAGCGCTATACAAATTCCATGTATTATTATTATTATTATGTATGTGTGTGTGTGCGTGTGAGTGTATATGTGTGTGTGTGCGCGTGAGGTGTGTGTGTGTGCGTGCGTGTATATAAACATACATATATATATATATATATATATATATATATATATATATATTATATATATATATATATATATATATATATATGTGTGTGTGTGTGTGTGTGTGTGGTGTGTGTGTGTGTGTGTGTGTGTTGTGTGTTTGTGATACACAGCCCATTATAACACTTTCCGGGGATAACTGAAACTTGGTTTTATTTTATTCTACGCACAAATTTGTTATTAATCATTCAGGTTTATCTATGTTTGACGTAGCTAATAGTACACAACTACAGCCTTGCAATACAGGAATAACCATAGTCAAACGCTAACCATCCGTATAACGCCATCCCCTTCCCCTGTAAAAAAAAAAAAGATACCAAAATCAAAATGATCATCATGAAATCAGAGTATAAATTATTCATGATGGAACTTTTTCGTCTTTCTACTTAGCCAAAAACTCTGAATTCCTGAGACCTCTGCACAGAATTTAACTTGTCACCTTCCAGGCATGCTGCTTGAAAATGTGTGTTTTTGTCTTTTAAATCAAAGACATCGTGTATCTGTTCAGGCTTTTCAATGAAAGCAGATCTTTTCCTCAATGGACATAGTCATGCACTGCCTCGTATCTCTCCTTTTCCTCTTTCTGTCTCTGTTTGTCAGTCTGTCTGTATGTCTGTCTGTGTCAGTCAGTCTGTCTGTCTGTCTCTGTCAGTCTGTCTGTCTGTCTTTGTCTGTCTGTCGGTCTCTGTCTGTCTGTCTCTCTGTCACACACACACACACAACACACACACACACACACACACACACCACACACACACACACACACACACACACACACACACACACACACACACACACACACACACACACCATCTCTGAGTATTGATAACACTTGTTTAGTTTCCATTTTCACTGAAAACATTTTGAAATGTGCTACAACAAAACAAAACCAAAAAAGGTCATCTTCTAATGCAGTTGTCCTTTGATTCTCCCTGCTCCTGTCTTCTTCTTCCATTTCTCTGTCTTCTCTCTTCCCCCCCCCCCCCCCCTCCTTGTTTTTCCATCCTCCTGTCTCAAGCCCCGGTACTCTGTCTGTAAGTCTGTCTCTCTGTCTGTCTGTAAGTCTGTCTCTCCGTCTCCTGCCTCTCTCTCTGTCGTCTGTCTTTCTGTCTGTCTGTCTCTCTGTGTCTGTGTGTCTGTGTGCCTCTTTGTCTCTGGGTCTGCCTCTGTCTCTTTAACTCTTTTTTCTCTCTGTCCCTGTCTCTCTTTCTCTGCCTCTTCTCTGTCTTTTTCTGTCTGTCTGTCTGTCTGTCTGTCTGTCTGTCTGTCTGTCTCTCTCCCTTCTCTCTCTCTGTGCTGTCATCTGCCTGTCTGTGTGCCTCTCTGTTCTCCCTTTGTTGTGTTGTTCTTGATGGCTGTATTCCTTTGTTTCAAAGGATCCGGTCCTCCTTTCATGTGTGCAGGGGTTTTCAATTAATAGAGTCATGGCCTTCCACTCTGTGTCGCTCTGTCTGTCAGTCTGTTTTTCGTTCTGTCTTCTGTATCTGTCTGTCATGTTGTCTTCTGTCTGTCTCTCCTTCTGTCTCTCTCTCTGTATGTCTCTCTATGTCTGTCTCTATCATGACTGATGTAACGCTCTTGTTTCATTATTGCTGATACATTATTTCATGTACATTGACAGTAACATGTTTATAACACTTATGTGATATGTACACTATGTATGTCCACCATTCTTTTGTGTTGTGGTCTAAGGTTTAAGGCCATTTTACAGTAAGAGTCTGAAATCTCTCTCTCTCTCTCTCTCTCTCTCTCTCTCTCTCTCTCTCTCTCTCTCTCTCTCTCTCTCTCTCTCTCTCTCTCTCTCTCTCTCTCTCTCTCTCTCTCTCTCTCTCTGTCTGTCTACGTCTGCATGGCCTGTCTACGTCTGTCTGTCTGTCTGTCTGTCTGTCTGTCTGTCTGTCTTCCTTTCTCTTCCCCCTCCCTCTTTCACTCTCTCTCTCTCTTTCACTCACTCACTCTCTCTCCTCTCTCTCTCTCTCTCTCTCTCTCTCTCTCTCTCTCTCTCTCTCTCTCTCTCTCTCTCTCTCTCTCTCTCTCTCTCTCTTCCCTCCCACCTCCCTCTTTAAATTAATAAATGAATGATTACCCCCTTCCTCTTTACTTGCCTATGAGTGATGGATGTAAGGAAAAAACATATTTTGCTTTTACAATTACTTTTTTGAAATAAAATTCTTTTTCTCTGTCCCTCTTTGTCTATATCTGTCTGTCTGTCTTTCTGTCCGTCTGTCGGTCTGTCTGTCTGTTGGTCTGTCTCCCTCTCTCTCCTTCCCCTCTCTCTCTTCCCCTCTCTCTTCTTCCCATTCTCTCTATCTCCCCCCTTTCTCTCCTCTCTCTTTCTTCCCTCCCTCAACCCCCCCCCCCCCGGGTTAAGTACATGTTCATAGTGCACCACGCTAGTTTCTTGTCAAATTGTCTTGATCTTTAAGTGATTTTGGTTTCAATTTTCCATGTCGTTTTTTTTGTATCCCTGAGTTTTTGACTTTTGTATGTTGTGAAATTTATCAACATGTTCCTGCATTACCATACCTGTCCCCCAGTTAGTTGTATTGTGGCCAAAAGCCGAAGTACCATTAAACCCTTTCAGTGTTCAGTTCTCTCTCTCTCTCTCTCTCTCTCTCTCTCTCCTCTCTCTCTCTCTCTCTCTCTCTCTCTCTCTCTCTCTCTCTCTCTCTCTCTCTCTCTCTCTCTCTCTCTCTCTCTCTCTCTCTCTCTCTCTCTTTCCTTTCCATCCTCCCTCTCTCCCTCTCTGTCTGTCTGTCTGTCTGTCTGTCTCTTGCTGTAGAGTAAACCCAAGTTGGTGATGCAGGCACACCACATGTGAAGATGTTATCACTCTGCACTTGAGCACTGGAAAACACAGAGGATTGTGCTCACTCAGCTGGACAGAGACCTCATAGATAGGTCTGACCTGGCTCCCTCACTCCTTTGGGAAAAGTGCTGTTCACATTCAGTTCTAGAGGAGGTGGTGCTTCCAGGCTTCACAGTCAACTCAGAAAAGAACGGGTCCCTTTTTAATACAACAGTCATGTTGTAGAATCTTGTTGAAAATTTCATTGATATGAGGAGGAGAATAAGATAAAGAAAAAAAAGTAAGAAAGAGGAGGAAGATTAGAGGAAGAAGGAGGAGGAGGAGGAGGAAAACAGGTGACAAGGATAGAAAGAAGGAGTAAAGAAGAGGAAGAGGAAGGAGGAAGAAGAGAACGAATAGTAGGAAGGAGGAGGAGGAGAAGACAAAGATAAGAGGAGAAGACAAAGTAGAAAACAAAAAATAAATAATAAGACAAAAGAAGAAGAAGAAGAAGAAGAAAAAGAAGAAGAAGAAGAGAAGAAGAAGGAAGAGAAGACGAAGAAGAAGAAGACAAAGAAGAAGAAGAAAGAAGAGAGAAGAAGAAGAAGACAAAGAAGAGGAGAGAGAGGAAGAGGAAGAGGAAGTAAGACGAAAAGGAGGAGGGGGAAGGAGAAGACAGAGAGAAGGAAGGAGGAAGTAAAGAAGATGAAGGAAGAAAGAAGAGAAGAAGAAGAAGAAGAAGAAGAAGAAGAAGAGAGAAGGAGTAAAAGAAGAAGAAGAAGAAGAGAGAGGAGGAGGAAGGAAGAGGAAGAGTAGTAGTAGTAGGAGAAGACGTCGAATGATAGGAAGAGAAGAAGGAGTAAAAGAAGAAGTGGAGAAGAAAGGACGAAGAAAAGGCCAAGGAGAGGTTCTTTAAAACTAAAGATTGATCTTAATACTGAACAGTCGAAGAATGAACAGGAAAAACTTAAAAGCAGAACTTGAAAGCAGAAACACACAATTCTGTGGAGAAGAAAGACAGAACAACAGAACAATGAAGACAAAGACAGAGAAAAAGAGAAAGGAAAACAAAAACAAAGACATTGCAGACAGTAAACAAAGCAGACAAGATTAGAGAATAAAAAGAAAAAAAAATCAAAGCAAACATCATAAGAAAGGACCAAAAGAATTTTTGTGAAAAAGCAACTAATATGAGAAAGAAAGACGGGAATACTGACAGAGAGACATCAAGAAAAAAAGAAGCAAAGAAAAAAATCAGTGAAAGGATGAGAGAGAGAGAGAGAGAGACAGAGAGTGAGACAGAGGGAGAGAGTGAGGAAGTGTGTGTGCGTGTGTGTGTGTGTGTGTGTGTGTGTGTGTGTGTGTGTGTGTGTGTGTGTGAGTGAGGAGAGTGAGAGAGAGAGAGAGAGAGAGAGAGAGAGAGGAGAGAGAGAGAGAGAGACAGAGAGAGAGAGAGAGAGAGAGAGCAGAGAGCCAGCCAGCCAGCCAGAGACAGAGAGAGACAGAGAGTGAGAGAGAATAACAACAATTGTTTATTGTGATTTAATCTTTTAAGCCCATTCACAAAGGGACAGTGGGAACGGGATTTTGCCATATGTTGAACAATAGCAACAAAAATATGGTTGTAGCCCAAATGATTCTCATGGCATGGATTCCACGTCATGGTACAAAGATAAAGATCCAGAGTCAGATAGGTTAATGCAGCAAACTGTTCAGTCAGATTGGGCCACTGGCTCTCGCTATTTGTTACACAAAACACGTGAGGAAAAAGAGGTGGTGGAGTGTGTGTGTGTGTGTGTGTGTGTGTGTGTGTTGTGTGTGTGTGTGTGTGTGTGTGTTGTGTGTGTGTGTGTGTGTGTGTGTGTGTGTGTGTGTCGTGTGTGTGTGTGGTGTGTGTGTGGTGTGTGTGAGAGAGAGAGAGAGGAGAGAGAGAGAGAGAGAGAGAGAGAGGGAGAGAGAGGGAGAGAGAGAGAGAGAGAGAGAGAGAGAGGAGAGAGAGAGAGAGAGAGAGAGAGAACAGACCCCCAAAAAAAAAAAGAACAGAAAACCAAAAGAAAAAACCCAAAGAAAGGACAGAAGCACTAGGTAAGAAGTAAGATAATAGCCCCCCCCCCTCCCTCTCTTGTAGTGGCACCGAAGTGTGACAGAAGAGCTTTTAACCTGATTGTCTGTCTACCCAAATGCTGGTCGTTTCTTTTCTTCTCTTTCCTCTCTTCTCCCTCAACTTTGGTATTGTTGCAGCAGCAGCAGCAGCGTTTTAACTAGTTCAAGACCATCACACAAGACACTGTTGTAGGAATATGTTTGTCTTTGTCTGTCTCGGTCTGTCTTGGTCCTCTCTCTCTCTCTCTCTTCTCTCTTCTCTCTCTCTCTCTCTCTCTCTCTCTGTCTCTGTCTCTCTGGACTGGATGTAAAAGCACATGAGTGCTTATCTATTATCCTTGAATAAAGAATTGTCTTGTCTTGTCTTGTCTCTCTTCCCTTCGTTCTTTGACTTCTGTCTTTCTCTGCATCCCAGTTGTCTTTCTCTTTACCTCTTTGTTTCTCTCTGTCTCTTTCTCTGTCGTTCTCTTTCCTTTCCCTCCCTGTCTCACACGCTCTCTCATCTCTATCTCCTCTCCCTTTGGATGCACCCTGTCGATGTCTGCCTTTCTCTTTAAGTCTGTCTCTGTTACTCTCTCTCTCTCTTCTCTCTTCTCTCTCTCTCTCTTTTCTCTTCTCTCTCTCTCTCTCTCTCTCTCTCTCTCTCTCTCTCTCTCTCTCTCCCAAAAATATACATAAAACTATCTATGCCTATGTGTCTTTCAGACTGCTCTGTCTGTTTGTCTGTCTGCCTGGCTGTCTGTCTGCCTATCTCGCTATTTCTGTCTGTCTGTATGTCTGTCTCTCTGTCTCTCCTTTTCCTCCATCCTTATCTCCTCTCTAGAAGTTCACAGTGATGGTCTTTCTGTTCTCTCCAAGTGAAACTTGCCCAAGATTCATCAGGAAAATCTGGAACCATAGCACAATTGCAACCGTATTCACATGAGTGCCTTCGAACATGTCCTTTAACTCCTCTAATCAGCACTGTAGGTGTCTGTTTCGCTCTATCCTGGGGACATGCTGGATATAATTATAATAATGATCTTGAAGGCAATCTGGTTGGGTGTACTCTTATATTATTGCTGTATGGTTGGTGATAAAGACGGGAGAAAAGGAAAGGCGAAGAAAGAAGGAGGGGTAGAGTATGGGAGAGAGAGTTTGAGAGAGAAGAGAGAGTTAGAGAGAGAGAGAGAGAGAGAGGAGAGAGAGAGAGAGGAGAGAGAGAGAGAGAGAGAGAGAGAGAGAGAGAGAGAGAGAGAGAGAGAGAGAGAGGAGAGAGAGAGGAGAGGGTGTTATGAAGAGTATGGTAGTGTCGTGTCGTGTCGTGTCGTGTCGTGTCGTATCGTGTCGTGTAGTGTAGTGTAGTGTCGTGTAGTGTCGAATCGTGTAGTGTAGTGTAGTATGTAGTGTAGTGTAGTGTGTGTCGTGTCGTGTGTGTCGTGTCGTGTCGTGTCGTGTCGTGTCGTGTCGTGTCGTGTAGCGCCATCTTTCATTCATAGTGCTTTTCATATTTGTTTCTTTCATTTTATGGTTTTAGCCAATTGAAAATAACATATCTGATGGCAATTTTGTCAGGCATAAAACCAATGACTGATACTCCTTACCGTAGCTTTGTTTGGATTGTGAAAACATGGACTTCAAAGAGAGAGAGGTGAATTATTCAGCAAATCCCAATACAGAACAAGGACGACCATTTCCATCACTTCTTGCATTTCTTGTCACTGTGAGCAGCTTTCTGAATGATTGCCTTGTGTTGATGCTCCGGTTACACAAAAAAGGGATTGTGTCCGTTGGAATCTTGTTTGGATCCTGTCATTTTCTCCCTTCGACTTGCAAACTTGAAGGGTGATCTGGGTCATAGTCTTTCTCATCAGCTGAAAGAAACAGCAACTCTTTGGCAAAAATAGCTGTCCCATGCAAATTTGTGCGGGGAAAAAAGTTTTCAAAGGTGAATACACGCGCAAAACACACGCACGCACGCACCCCACGCACGCACGCACGCACGACACGCACGCCACGCACGACACGCACACACGCACGCACACACAACACACACACAACACACACACACCACACAAAGTCAATGACATTTCAGTAATACCTCTCAAAGTGACTCTCTTCCAACACAGGCACCAAGAGTTCTGATCGAAGCCAGTGCTGAAACTGTTCCCCATAGAATGGACACAGCGCTCATTGTCCCATCCCTGTTCCCCATCACTGAAGGAGAGGTGTGCTGTGTACTGTGACAGCCTGATGCTGTTGGGCAGACGTTATCTATTGGCTGGTGGCGGGAAAACGTCTGCTCCCCAACCATTCCCCGGGGAAGGAAGCAGCGATGTCATGCAAAGCCTCGCTATTCCATGATCAGCCGCAGTAGACAGTCTCACAATGGCGGCACTAACCTGGTTACATCCCCTGTGATGACCTCAAATTCAGCCCCTTTCCTCGCTCTCACTCTCTTTCTGACAAAAGAGACTGCAACAGACCCAGTCAGGCACACAGACTAGAAGAGGAGACAGAAAAGTAAGTAGGGAGTGGGGAGTAGTATGCTGTAGAAAAATATGGAAGAATGCATTGCGAAGGTGTCTTAAGTCGACGAGACTGAACATGCAACAGATCTCTGGTGAGTTTCCGTCAGACAGCTGACAGTGATTCTTTTTTTTTTTTTTTTATTACTCTGTGCTGTGTTAGAATCCAGTCCTTCGGCCTGTCTTGGCCTGGTCTTGGCCTGTCTTGGCCTGTCACCCCTAGCTCGCCTTTTTTCTTCGTCACTGGAAGGATTCCTTTGTTTCCGAGGAAGGAATTGTGACTACATGGCTAGGTAAAGGGAGAGAGATAGAGTGTGTGTGTGTGAGGTAGATCCAAAGACAGTGAGAGACACACATACAGTACGAGGAGAGAGAGAGAGAGAGAGAGAGAGGAGAGAAGAGAGGAGAGGAGAGGAGAGAGAGGAGGAGAGAGAGAGAGAGAGAGAGAGAGCCTCAAACCGAGGATTAAATCCAGCTAGCTGAAAAAAACTGGGGTGGATTGTTTCAAATGTAGAAGCACAACGCATAAAAATTGCATTCAATGAACAAACGAAGAAACGAAAAAAAAACACTGAGAAAAGGCAGAAGACATGAGTGGAAAGTGTAGGGTGGGTGGGGTCAGAGACAGAGAGAAATGACTTAAAGAGAAAAGATAAGTAAGATAGGAATACAGAATACGCCAAAAAAAAATCAGAAGAAAGTTGAATCACGTGGTGTTTTTCTGGGTTTTTTCTTGTGGATGAGTAGGGACGAGCGTGCCACATCATGAAAAAAATCAATGCATTGTGTGAAGTTAATGATCAAAGATTTATGAATCTGTCTGTCACCTGAGTGATCAAATGTTCAAAGATTTATAAATCTATCTGTTGCCTGATTGATCAAAGGCTTCCTCAACCTGTGCCAGTCTTTTCAGTCACCTAATGGATCAAAAGCTGCTTCCATCTCTCCTGCTGATTACCGAACCAGCAGATCTAGAGAACGAACGCAATGATTATTTACCGGTTACAGAGAGAGAGAGAGAGAGAGAGAGAGAGAGAGAGAGAGAGAGAGAGAGAGAGAGAGAGAGAGAGAGAGGCTGTGGACTGTGACCATCTGATGCAGTTGTGTTGATGTTTATTGGCTGCAGGAGGAAAACCCGTCTGCTCGCTAGGCTAGCACTAACCGTTGCAGGAAGAAGCAGAAACGCGTGTTGCGGTCATGCAAAACCGCTATCAATATTTCATGAGCAGTGGGGCTGGCTCACAAAAAGCTGCCGCCAACCTGGTTATTTTCTGCTTTTGTGCTACTGTCCTGAAATTCAGCTCTCTCTCTCTCTCTCTCTCCTCTCTCTCTCTCTCTCTCTCTCTCTCTCTCTCTCTCTCTCTCTCTCTCTCCCTCCCTCTCTCTTACGCAGCCCCCCCCCCCCATCTCCGACCTTTTTTTTCAGGAAAATCTGCAGTAGCCTTAGCCAGGTCTAAAGGAAATGAGAGTTGAAACAGGGGTGGGGGTGTGGAGGGTGTGATACTGTGTAAGAATGTACATATTTATACATAGATTGCGATTAGAAGTGGGGGTATTATGCTGAGTAAGAGTAGTTTTGGCGTCGTTAGCGCAGAATGGAACATGGCCGAGATGTGTGGATAAAAAAAGTCCTGTTGGTGCCATGTTGACATGCAAAACCGCCATCGCCATGTTCATGGTTGGCCTGTGCCTGACAAAGGTGTGCCTGCCCTCTGTGTTATTTCTCTTCAGGCGTCGATTCTTGTTCACTCCTGCACCTCATGCATTCTCTCTCCCCACCTCCTGTCAGAAGGATTGTGACAAAATAGGCTGACTAGCATTGAGACAGAGATAGACATGTACCCAGACAGACAGACGCCACAGGCAGACCACAGTCACATGAGCAGGCATTGATAGATTCGCATGTGATATTATAACAGAAGTTTGTGCTGTATCTGGTTAAGTTAGGTGGTAGGTTCTTGTGTTGGGTCCGAAAGTATTTATTGATCTGTTTTGTACCTGTTTTGTACAGTTGTCCTCCGCGATATTTCAAAACACACTGCAGTGTATTGTCCTGCACTGCGTTTTAGCAACACTATGGAAGGCTCTGGCTTTGCATTGCACAGCATTGCTTTGCATCGTATTTTACCACCACACACAGTAAAGCTGGACTGGATGAAAAAAGGCACACGAGTACTTATCCCGTTATCCTCGATATAAAATAAATAAATAAATAATAAATAAATAATAAATAAGCTTTGTCGTTTTTCTAAATTTCAGCCTTGTTCCAGCATTCCAGAAGCTGCTCTGTGAGTTTGTAGGTCTCTTGCCTGAACAAAGGCAGCCCCCTCCCAGTGTCACCAAGCTTTGCTGAAGCTAACCAACCAGACAAGAAACACAGCCGGCCCCCAATTTCCAATCCATGTAACCCGTCATTGATAGAGAAGCAGGCCGTGTAATGGGACAGCCTGATGCTGTTGGGCAGACGTTTTTTATTGGCTGGTGGCGGGAAAACGTCTGTTGGCCAGCTATTCCCCGGGGAAGGAAGCAGGGAGTTAGCAGTGTTGTGGTCATGCAAAACCTCCATCAATATTTCATGATTATCAAAGACATGGGTAGAGAGAGGTAACCTGATAGTTTCTGCTGAAATGGTCACGACAGTCTTGTTGATTCCTACCTTCCCTCCTTCTCCCCTTTCCTTCTCCTTCTTCAATCCTTGTTGCCTGAAAGGGTTAAAGCAACACAGTCATACTCACAGGCAAATGCACACACACATGTATACATGAACATGCACGCGCGTGCGGTAAAGGGAGTGTACGTGTGTGTGTATGTGTGTGTATGTGTGTGTGTGTGTGTGTGTGTGTGTGTGTGTGTGGAGAGAGAGAGAGAGAGAGAGAGAGAGAGAGAGAGAGAGAAGAGAGAGAGAGAGAGAGAGAGAGAGAGAGAGAAAAACAGTGTGTGAGTGAGAGACAAGAGAGAGAAGACAGACAGACAGACAGAGACAGAGAAAGACAGTGACAGGCATAGAGACAAAGAAAGCAGGTAGACAGATGGACATTAATAAATAATCAAACAAACAAACAAGGTGACAAAGAGAGAGAGGGAGAGAGAGAGAGAGAGAGAGAGAGAGAGAGAGAGAGAGAGAGAGGAGAGAGAGAGAGAGAGAGAGAGAGAGAGAGAGAGAGAGAGAGAGAGAGAGAGAGAGAGGGGGGAGGCTAGGGAGGCTATGAATTAAAATCCCAGGCACAGAGAGAGAGAGAGAGAGAGAGAGAGAGAGAGAGAGAGAGAGAGAGAGAGAGGAGAGAGAGAGAGAGAGAGAGGAAGGGGGTGGGGCTATGGCACTATTAAAATCCCAGGCAATTGAATGCTGAAGTTGATCCTTTGAAACGCAGAAATGCAAGTGCACAAAAACTGCATCAACATGACAGAAAGAAGAACTGGAGAAGCAGACAGGGCGATAACAGGGAAGGAGGGAAAGGGGGAGGAGGGGGGTGGAGGAATGAAGGAGACACAAAGGAGGCAGTTCCAAAGCCAGATGGAGGGACTACTTTTCTGAGATGGGGAATTTTTGTGAAATGCGAATGCCTTTGGGGGAAAAAAAGTAAAAACCAATGCAGTCAACTAATGTGAAAACGAGTGAGCAATTGAGACAGAGGCAGATAGATAGATAGATATAGATAGATATATAGATAGATATAATAGACATGACAGAAGACAGACAGACAGAAGAGAGAGAGAGAGAGAGAGAGAGGAGAGAGAGAGAGAGAGAGAGAGAGAGAGAGAGAGAGAGAGAGAGAGAGAGAGGAGCATTTCTGCTTCAACAGCAAGCCAGATCTAACTTAAATGGAAGACAAACGCTAGGCTTTTAAGGAAAGTGCTTTGCTTTTAACAGAGGAAAAGCGGAAGATTATCCACTTTCCACAGGACGGTACCAGAAAATATAGGTATGTTTAATTCAGCGCAGAAGTGAAAGGAACAGATTTACACTGTCTGTACCGCTGAATAAGCCATGTTCTCCCCCCCCCTTCCCTCGAATCAAGAACAAAGATAGCAGAGCACAGTGAATCAGTTCAAGAAATGCTTAACGGGCAGAAAAGAAGGTGTGTGTGTTGGGGTTGGGGGGGGGGGGGGGGGCTTATTGTAGAAGACAGAGCACTTGGAGTTTGCGGGGGATTCGTTGAAAAAAAAGTACTCACCGACAGTCAGTCATCACAGGATTCAAACCCGTGACTCGTGACAAAGTCAAGTCAAGCCAAGTCAAAAACACTTTGATCATCCCTGAAGGGCAATTACAATACTGACAGGCATATTGATAAAATCATAATCAAAAGACAAAAGTTATTTACTTTCATATTTGTTCAAACATTATTATGCTTCAAATAAAAATATCACAAACACTCACACTTGTGCGCGCGCGCGCCACAAACACACACACACACACACACACACACACACACCACACACACACACACACACAACACACACCAATTCTGCTATACTATTTCTACTATTATCATTGCCACCACTTTCATTATTTTCTAGTCACTGTTGGCACCACTATGACTAGCGCTGTAACACTACAGCTGTTTCTGCTGTTATTGTCGACATTGCTGTGACTAGCAGGACGATGATGACGATGAAATCAGCCCTGATGTCCATGACAGTTGCCGTTTTTGCTGCAGCACAAGTTCTACAGCTATTGGTCCAGTTTCAATTTTGGATCCTAGTGTCCATGGAAGCGTGAGTTCGAATCTCGGCAGTGACGTCTGGTGAACTTGGGGGGGGGGGGTGGGGTGGGTGGTACAATTCTTGGTCATCTTAAAGTGAAGACATGCCAGTGTCTTATCTTCCTTCGCTTATATACGAATCAAATCAATATGCAGGTGAAAGATCCAGAAAATGACGACTATGGTCAGTGGGTAAAAAGGTAAATTTGGTGTCCCATAACCTCGTAGGGGAGCGAGGCATCAGAGACTTCAGCTTCTCTAGGGGCCAGCATATGAGGGCGGCGCCCATCTCCTCTCCCTCGCTGCTTTACCTTCCCTGACCCTAAAGAGGGCAGGTACCCATTTACAGCTGGGTGGAGTGGGGACTGTACTGAAGCCAAGGCGCGCAAACCGTCACCCATCCAACTGGTAACCCACGCTCGATGCTGCTTAACTTAAGCTTGAGGAAAGCGAGCGCTCTGACCACTGAGCTATCCCACCCCACGTCAGTGGGTAACAGAAGCACAAACATGCCGAACATGCATCCTGGACCTGGAGAGGGTTGGAGGCTCCGCAAGGTTCATATCAAAAGACACTGCCTGAAAAATTCAACATTGTGGTATCATTGTCTCTCAAGAGAGAGAGAGAGAGTGAAAATTCAAGGTACAGACAGAAAGAGACGAGAGAGAGAGAGATAGAGACGGAGAGAGAGAGAGACAGAGAGAGAAGAGAGAGAGTTCAGACTTCAGACTTTTACTGTACATAGGCCACAATACAAAAGCAACTTGGGCTGGGGAATGGTACATGACAAGAGTTGCAAACATACTACTTAATAACATATGCTGAAAATTAAAGTGCCTCAGTGTTTATGAAAACAAGAATATCACATCATCCACAACATGGATATTCAATGATGAAACCAGACTAAATCATAATATTCATAGTCAACAGTGTTTTACATACATATCTTATTGATCAACACGAGAATCATTTCTTACAAATTGATCCTACTTCTCTTGATTGGATGGAAAACGAAACGCGACAGATTAGGTCTGTCAGTGAGATTTACAGTTTTCAGTAAAAGGTGTAAAGGCAGTTTTGTTGAATCTTTTAGAAATTTTTGTCTTAAGTCTTCATAGATGGGGCATCTTAGTAGAAAGTGTTCTTCATTCTCAACTTTGTTTTTACAAATACAATTCTTAGACTAAATTAAACTGCTATAGCGATGTGTTTTATTTATTCTTTTGGTTGGTGTGGAGTGTGTGTGTGGTGTGTGTGTGTGTGTGTGTGTGTGAAGGAGAGAGAGAGAGAGAGAGAGAGAGAGAGAGAGAGAGAGAGAGAGAGAGAGAGAGAGAGAGGAGAGAGAGAGAGAGAGAGAGAGAGAGAGAGAGAGAGGAGAGAAAGATATGCTGAACTGGCTGTTCTAAATGTGACAATGTGATGGCAGTTTCTACCAGAGTAATTGCGCTGACTGTTATTGTTGTCGCGTGTTTGTTGACAATTCCTCAAGGATGATGCCGAAGTGTTCTCAAGAAACTGGTGAGGGGGAAAAGGTTTCGGCTGATTAGCAAACAAATTGTTGAAAGCTATTGTGTGTTGTGCTTTGTTGGATTGGGTTGGTTGAGTTCTGCTGGGCTTAGTTGCGTTGTGTTGCATCTGTATCGTAATGCATAAGATGGCACTGCATCATGTTGCAGGCACAGTGTGGAATTGATTGCATTGCACAGTATAGAAGCACACTGTTTTAAAGTCTGTTTGCGTTCTTAGAGCGTTGCGATGTAGTTTGCTATAATTGGAAGGAGTGAACGCCGTTAGTTAAGTTATATAACCAGATCTGAAAAGAGGTCCACAGACTGACTATGGAGGTCTGCCAGCCACCTGTGTGAACAGCAGATCAGTGGCCAGATGTTCACGCTCCTGTCTGAAAATCAAGAAGCTATGGGCTCAGTCCACATTTGAATCCAAACTTTCCCCCTCCATTCAATCTTGTGTGGTCGCCTGGGTGTTTGGATGAGGTTGTATATAAAAGACCTGTGCATTCAGCACACGTAAAAGAACCCACAGCAATAAGATCGTTGTCTCGAATTCTGTAGACAAAGCCATGTTCATAGGAAAACAAAATGTATTCTCTTGCAACCAGGAAAATCAGAAAAGGTGGTGCTGCTGTAGTTGCGATGCGCTTTTCCGGGGGAGAGCAGCCTGGATTTCACAGGGAGAAATCTGCCGTGACTGGAAGTGGTATACACAGAGCTAACAAACCTCTCTACAGGGTGTGTGTGTGTGTGTGTGTGTGTGTGTGTGTGTGTGTGTGTGTGTGTGTGTGTGTGTGTGTGTGTGTGTGTGGGGTGTGTGAGAGAGAGAGAGAGGAGAGAGAGAGAGAGAGAGAGAGGAGAGAGAGAGAGAGAGAGAGAGAGAGAGAGAAGAGAGAGAGAACGTGTCCATGCAGATAATGACCCTCTGTCACTGATGACCAAACACATTACTCCAAAACATTACCTAACCTAGACTGCATACAGCTCCTATTGTCCAATCCCTGTAAGCCATCATTACTAATGGACAGGTGTGCTGTGTGCTGTGACAGCCTGATGCTGTTGGGCAGAAGTTATTTATTGGCTGGTGGCGGGAAAACGTCTGCTCCCCAACCATTCCCCGGGAAGGAAGCAGGGAGTTAGCAGTGTTGTGGTCATGCAAAACCTCCATCAATATTCCATGATTGTCACAGGCTGCCGACAATGGCGGCACCAACAGGGGGATTTCTATGTGGTATCCTATAATTCAGCCCCCACGCCTGAAAATTCTGTGCATTGCTGTCTAACTGAACAAAGTCAAAAGCAAATAGTAATTAGCAATCTGCACTGAAAATCACAAGGGATAAAATCTTTCCTCAGAAAGATATAATCGAACCTTTGACAGTTTCTATGGATAAAAACTGTGTTTATTACTTGTACTAGTTATGAATAAGTGCATCTCTAACATATTGTATGGTTTCAGTTTTAAGCTAGGGAGAACTGTAAGTATTTCCTGATTTCAAGCAAAGACAGTTAATATTGTCTATTATTTTAAGCCTAGAGGGGGCTTCAATTAAAATCTGTGTATGCAGTGTATTTTCTGAATAAATCTTTTCACAGAAAACAATCTAGATATTCAACAGTTAATACACCTCACTAGAAAATATCTCGCAACGTACATATTGAATAAAAATCACAGTAATGATATAAAATTCTTTCAAAACCAGCAAAAAATAGAGACCTTAAGTTATTGTTGAACCGGTGCAAACAGAAAATGGATTAGAGTGCGTATTGTGTAATCCTGGAAAATCTGTCATGATAGAGAGCTATGCTACAGATTATGGCCTAGTGCATTTTGGCAGAAGACATTAATTCTTTTCCTCTGGTGACACATAACATATGCTTTTTCACCCCAAACCTCCGCAGAATAAATCAGCTGGCCGTGTAAGGGTTATGTAAAACCATTATCAATATTTCATGTCCAGTGGGGTTAACTTACTATGCCACAGGCAACCTGGTTATTTCCCTTTTGTGTTGTCCTGGAAATTATTTGTATTGCCCCGAGACTCAGCCCAACGTTTCATCTCTTTACCTCTGCCACCCCCTTTCCTGCTCACGCACACCAGAGAAACAGTTGTTTTGCACTGTATTGTACTGACTGCACTGAACTGTACCCAATATCACTTCGGCTGAAGAGCCGTGAACTGAAAGAAAGAGGCGAAGTGTAGTGTGTGATTTCACTGCAGTGCACTTTATTGTATCGAATCATGTTGCATTGCACTGTGTTAAGTCATTTCGTATTCTAATGTGATATCACCCAAAGCAGCATTTTCACTGATTTCACAGGCATGATATCCCAGCAGTCGGAATGCGGCTTACCTAAATAGTGGGGGGTGGGGGGACCACAGTCGTATACGCAACAATCTCACCATTGATTAGTTTGGGAGCTCTAGCCTAGGAACACACCCCCCCACCACAAAACAAAGTCAGTTAGGGCACCTAAAGTTTCGTGATTGAAGTCTGACAGTCATCATTCAGGTGAAGAAAAGCTCTGTGCACCTGTAAAAGCTTTTGCTGAACTGCTGCTGTGAAAACATACCTGGTGCTTCACTGTCCGGCCATGTGACCTCATCCCGAGGGTAGGTAAACACTGTTCCTACATGTTGCCAACCCCACAGTGAACACAACCCATGTTGTCCAGTGCATGTAAGCCATCAGTGAGGGAGAGGTGTGCTGTGTGCTGTGACAGCCTGATGCTGTTGGGCAGACGTTATCTATTGGCTGGTGGCGGGAAAACGTCTGCTCCCCAAACATTCCCCGGGGAAGGAAGCAGGGAGTTAGCAGTGTTGTGGTCATGCAAAACCTCCATCAATATTCCATGATTGTCACAGGCTGCCGACAATGGCGGCACCAACAGGAGGATTTCTCCCTGTATTTCCAATCAGTCTGTCCCAGTACCTTTCATTTGTGTGTGTGTATTGCTTCCTAAACGAGCCTGATTAAAGATAAACAGTTAATATTGTTAGGACTGTGTTCAGGGCTAACATTCCTGTTTGAAAGCAATGATTATCGATAAACATCTCTTCAGAAAGAAATGTTTCATTACATTCCAAACATGTTTTCAAAGAATTAAAAATAGATGGCCCCGAAGTTAGCGTGCAGCTGCTATAACTGTGGGGAAAATGGTTGCACACGCAAATCTTACTGTCGGTGAACCTCAGAGCTCTAGCTGAGGAAAGAAAACAACTGATGCATTACTATTTTTGTCGCATAGCGTTGTGGTAGAATAGTGTGATTGAACTGTGCATGCCAACTAAAGTTGCTCAGCTATGATTTTGCATCTGATATTTTGTATAAACATCCGTGTTTTTTAAAGGAATGACAGGAATGAAAGAATTTGAATTTTGAATTTGAAGAAACATCAGCTCAGTTTTCTGCTTGTGTGTCACCTTTGTTTATTGATGTATATCAGCTATGAGTAAAATGTATCAGAAAGATGATTTAACCTAAGTTTTAATCCAAAAAGATGAACATCGATTCTAATCCAATAGTTGGAAAGTATGGTTAAGTCATGCAAAAAACGATAAATAATATGTTTATGAGATACATAAACTCAGTAAAGTTTGTGTACACTATGCACTTTTTTTTAAACAGTTTACATACTTAACTATATAACCCCTTAAGTAATCATTAGCAACAACGATATTTCCATCAAAAACACAACTGCTAAAGGTAACGTTATTACCGACCTTCTACAAAAAGAGCATCAGTTACACGGCTTAGTGTGCAATCATGAAAAATCTGTCTGCTAACAGAAATCCGATGGAGTGGATTATTATCCAGTGCTTTTTGGCAGAAGACATTTATCGTCTAGTGGCAGGAAAACGTCTGTTCTTTTGCCACTGAGCCTTGTAGCATAAAGCAGCCAGCCAGCCAGCCAGCCATGTTGTGGTCATGCAAAACCAACATCAATATTTCATGCCCAGCGGGACTGACTCACTGGTGATGGCAACCTGCTTATTTCCCCCTCGTGCTGTGTCTGAAATGATTTCCCTTTGTGGCATCCTGAAGTTCAGCATGGCTTCTAACCTTCCTCTTCTCACCTCTCCCCGCCTCCAATTGTACCCATCCCCTCTATCATCCTCCCAAGCATATCAAAGAAAAAACAACAACTATGTTTTAGTTTGTGTTGTATTGCGCTGAATTGTATTCCATTGTGTTGTATTGTGTTGTACTGTTTTGTAGTTTCTGGTATTGTACTAAGCTTTGTCGTCATGCTGTGTCAAACTGTGTTGTGTTTAATGTATTGTATTGTAGTCCATCAATAAACTCGATAGATTGCACTGCGTGAACTATTTAACAAGAGAGAGGAGAGAGAGAGAGAGAGAGAGAGAGAGAGAGAGAGAGAGAGAGAGAGAGACAGAGACAGAGACAGAGAGACAGAGACAGACACACACACACACACACTCTGTCTCTGTCTCTGTCTCTCTCTCTGTGAGAGAGACAGACACAGAGAAAAGGGCCGGGCCGTCCAGTGGGAACTAGTGATGATGAATTATTGACCAGGCTGGTCACTTCATTGTCACACTGGTCAGTCAACCAGCAGGACATCCAAAGCCGGGTAAACAACTCCCCTTACCCCATGCTGAGGGAATCAGAGTTCTCTCATCATGTGTGCTTGCTGACAAAAAGGCACGCAAACACGCGTGCGGGCACACACTCCCCCACCCCCTTCTCCCTTCCCTCTCTCTTCCCAGCCTCAGAGTCTGTGACACCGTTTGCTGTGGCGTTGTGTTGCCTTGCAATGCAATTCGATGATTGCATTAACTGTAGTGTGCATTAAGTTGCAGTCCACGCCAATGCACTGCATTAATTGTAGCGTTTTTCATCGAAATTGCATAGGTTTTCATTGCATTGCACATCATTGTTGTGTATTACATTGTACTTGAATCTTGAGAGCAACAACAGCAGAGGGTTTTTTTTGGCCTTATATTCAGTCTCATAGTCTATCAGTCACTGGCTTGTTGCTGTGGTGATCCTTTTTATTTATTGATTTAAAAAATATTTTATCCCTTTATTTCGAGGATGATGGAATAAGCACTCGTGTGCTTTTTTATTTTTTACATCTAGTCCGTGTTATGCAGTTTTGTTAATCTTGTCATTTGTTCCCATTCATCGTTTTTTGTGTGATCTTTGTTTTTTGCTTTATGAATGAATCAATCAAATTTTTAAAACCACATTTGGGCTGTTCTCACTGGAAAAGTGCCCATTGGTTGTTGGACATCTCTTTGTTTGGTAACCTTTCTGAGCATGTGCGTTAGCCAGTCCGAGGGGCTGATTTGCAAAATGCTGTCAAAGATGGCCGCCTTTATTCTGTAGGAGTTTTAGTTTATGGTCGAAGCGCACGTGAAATATACTTCTACACATCTTATTATTGTCAGATCTCTAGAAATCGCCTGTACAGTAAAAGTAGAGAAATAAAAGCCAAAAGTCAGGCCACCTTTAAACTTTGACCTCACGCATCTTAGTTGAGGCCACGATGCAACTTCAAGTTAATTGTGTTAAATGAAATGCCTGTGCCATCACCACTGTTCAGGGTCTAGTGGAATAAAGGGAAAAAATCAGATCTGAGGCACGATACTTACCTGGAGTACTTTTTTGAGGCAGGCACAAGATCAAAAAGACTTGCAGAAACAATACTACAAGGCACTGTTCAAGGAGGAAGAAAAAGAGGCAGACCAAGGAAGAGATGGGAGGACAACATCAGTGAATGACAGGCCTAGAACTCAGCAAAATTTTGAGAGAGGCAGAACAGAGAGAGGGATGGAGAAAACTGGTTTAAGTCTTCAGGGGTGTCTAGACTAAGGGGTGAATAGATAGATAGATAGATAGATAGATAGATAGATAGATAATAGATAGATAGATAGATAGATAGATAGATGGATGGATGGATGGATGGAATGGATGGAAGACTGCCTCCATGAAGATGCTGCTGTTCTCCTGACAGAGGGAGCTTTCCTGGTAGCTAAGAATACCTTCCCCACTCGTGGAAGCCTGTGATCAGTCTTCCCTTTCTCTTCCCCCCAGTAGCTAAAAATAACAGTGCAGTTAAAAGAAAAGCACACAAATTCAGAGACCAGATCTCATGCACCACACCAGCCATGCCAGAGAGGGGCGATAACCTCCTCCTCCCTCCCCCCCCCCAGCACACACAGATGACGGCTTGTGACAAGGCGGGATGTTTGATCACTGTCATTTGGGGGCTGCCAAACACACAGTACTCTCCCCTTGCTCACAGCTCTGCTGTCTGGATGATCATCCGGGGAAAACAGCCCGGGCTGTGTGCTGTGGTCACGCGCTGCCGCCCTCCATAATTCAGGAGCCGGTGAAGGAGTAGATGTACACACCTCCCCCTTGTCAACCTCGGGGATGGTAAATACGACACTCAGCGCTAACTATATGTGGCGATGATTTGTTTGTTTTTCCTTTATTTGTTTTTATTGATTTGTTATTTTTACTCGTTTATCATCATCACCATCACATCACCATGCATCGTCATCGTCGTCTCTCGTCGCATCATCATCATCATCATCATCATCATCATCATCATCATCATCATCATCATCATCATCATTATCATTTATCTTTATCATTGTTATCATTATTATTATTGTTATTATTACTAAACTCCAAGAAGAGATGGGAGGAAAAATCGGCGAATGGACAGGCCTGGAACTCGACAAAATCCTGAGAAAGGCAGAACAGAGAGGAATGGAGGGAACTGGTTATCAAGTCCTCATGTGTGCCCCCCACGGTCGCCAGACTAAGGGATATATAATAGATAGATAGATAGATAGATAGATAGATAGATAGATAGATAGATAGATAGATAGATAGATAATAATAGATAATTGATTGATTGATTGATGATTGATTGATTGTTACTACTTCAGAAGAGATCGTTTTGGGATATGAGATTGTGATTTTTATTTGTGAAGTATATCAAGTGATTGTTTTGAATGTGTAGGATGTGGGGTGTGTGGACGTATTATATCTTCTAAAGTACTGGTTAGCCATCCTCTTAAGACACTGCATGGAATAAGAATGCTCTGACTAGGGACTCAGACTGTAAATACTTAATGTCACTCAACCTGACTCCTCTGAAGTCGGAGTATGGCTGCTTATAATTATGGCGAGGTACTTGGAAATAGTCACACACGCAAACTTCTCATTCAGTGTGCAATTTCAATCTCACAATGATTCCTAGGTGGGATGAGTGAGTGAGAGTGCACATTCTGGTGACCCCCAGAGTGTTAAGCTGGGGAACGCACAACAACAACTCAGCCTGACTCAGCAACTGTCCTGGCACCACGGGGTTCTGTAGTGTGGTCATGCCGTATGGCGAATCAGCAGAGATGCCACAGTACACATCTGAAGTAGTCCAGCAGTGGTGCAGGGCCTGTTTTAGTGGAGGTCTCATGAAAGCCTGACATGAGCAGATTGGTGGAATTTTTATTTTGACTCTGAGAACAAGTGTGGGGTGGGTGTATTCGTGATATGGAGAGGATTGATTTTGGAACAGCAACATGCAAGCATACACACAAACAAAAAACAAACAAATCAACCATCTAACCAGCCAGCACCAACCAACTTGTATACATACAAAATGGCCAGATCTCCTTTATGGAGAGCTTAGAAAAAGCTGATTAGCTTTACAAAGTTTCCAGAATACTAGTGAAGTTATTTTTTCACCGAAACATACACACACGTGCGCGTGAGCACTAACGCTCGCACCCACCCATGCACAAACACACACAAACACACGCACCAGCACACGCACGCACGCACGCACGCACGCACCAGGCACAGCACGCGCGCAGCACTACCATACACACGCACGACGCAACATTCAGCACGCAAGCACGAACACAGTGGTAAAAAGATTACATTAATGTGTCATCATCACAGACACTGAGGTCTTTTTCAGAATCATACAACATCCACACACAACACTGTCTGGCTCCACGACAAAGCCATTAACTTTGTCAGCAGGGGGGAAGTTAGGTGGTGTCCTGTGTCCATGTATATATAATGCCTGGTTAGAACAGACACCACGGAACACCACTGGAGGGATCCAGAACCAGGACAAGGTCGGTGTCCTGATGGCAGAATAACACCCAGAGCTTCCTAGGGACTGTGGAGTCTCCAGGCACAGCAGTTAATGAGGGAGATCGATTTATTGGAGTATTCATATCTCTTGTGTTAGAGTGAGCGTCTGAGTGTGTTAGCTGGGTTGTCCTTCGTAGGGTGAATGGTTGTGTGGGTGTGTGTGTGAAACCAGGAAGAAGGGCATGGTTGTAGCAAACCTGAGACATGAACAGATGATATTTCTCTGCCCCCCCCCCCCCCTCCTGCCTTCTGCCTTTAATCAACTCTTGCATCTCCAAAACTGGTGCAAAACTTGTACCAGAAACTTCGTGCTTAGCAAATATCGGGCCCGAGTGCATCACCATTTCACTACAAACCGACCCCGTTCATTGCTCATCGATCGTCATCTAAAGCTTTGGTTGGCTGATCGCACCCTGTGGTGCTAGGCACTTACAGGAGGGGTGGTGCTTGTGGCACAGTCATTTAAACCACGGACCGTGAAGGCAGCCATTATAGTATCACTTTCTGTCTGCCGCCCCCCCCCCCCCCCCTCTCTCTCTCTGCCCCCCCTCTCTTCTCTCTCTCTCTCTCTGTCTTTGTATCTGTCTGTCTGTCTGTCTCCCTCTGTGTCTCTTTCTCATCTGTTGTAATTTGTTTTCAGTGTAAAAATAGAAATGCTTTTAATCTCCCGAATTCTGCACAATCTTGGCAAGATCTATAATTAAAGTGGAAACCCCCAAAATCTTACTGTTCATCTTGCGATTTTGTCAAAACTTCTCCATGCACCTCCACCTCACCTCACCTATCGTGTAGTTCCGTGGACTGTGGGAGCACCAATGAAGATTTCGCAACCAGCTTCCTCCACTTCCCGCAGTCCTCTGCTTCTCGTAGCTCTGTTCTTCCAAGATGTGACTGATAAAATGATAAAGCGGACGACAACTTTCAAACGTTTGCAGTGAAAGAGATGGCGAGCACGAAGATGTGTGTGGTGAACGAAATCGTGATGTTGTCTATTATAACTATAGTGACGCATTTTATGTATCAGTTAACTGGTCAATGTTCATCGTTCGTGTTCCTAAGATTCAAAGTCCAAGAATGCAATTTTTCACAACCGCAGACTGATCTGAATGCAAGCAAAGGAGCGACTGTTGTACATGATTGCCCCCCCCCCCTCTCCCCAAAGAACAGTTATCGTCTGCTCAACTTGTGAGGGACCCCTTTGGGAGTGTCAGCTGATCTCCCTGTATTTGTGGTCTGGCAGCAGGCAGGCAGGCAGGCAGTGAGGAAGAGAAATGAAATGTGGTAGAAGGGTTAGATTGATGGTATCATACTCAGTGACACAGAAAGGGGATAGATTATATGGGTTTGTTGTCTTGATGCTACAACCAGATAAAGGGATCGGACTATTGGAGTTACACACAGGAAAGAAAATAGAACCTGGCATCATTGCTGGATTGTTGATAGTGAAATCTGGGATGACACAGTCATGTTCTGTTATCATTGAGTGGATGTTATAATTTGATAAACTGACCTTGCTGCTGGCGATACAGAGAGAGACAGAAACAGGATCTGGTATTAGAGTCGGCTTGTTGATGCTACAGTGTTGGATGAAGTAGGTTCTGATATAATAGTCAGACTGTTCACGTTATATTCAGGAAGAGAAACATGGTGTCATGAAGCATGGGTCTGCATGTGCGAACTTGTGCGTGCTCGCGTTTGCACGCTTGCGCGCGCGCACGTGTGTCTGTATGTGTATGTGTATGTGTGCATGCGTGTGTGCGTGCGCGCGTGTGTGGATGAAAATGGATGATATAGAAGAGAGAGTATGATAATCGTTAAATGGGTAAGTGATGAAAATGGAGTGATGTATCATGTTAACAGTCATAACTTAAGACAAAGGTGTATCAGACAATTTTATTTACAGTTGGTTATCATTACGATATATACCCGTGCAGAAACGAAGGACTTGAGGTTCAAATCTGGTGCCGAGCTCACTTTTTCTGTGCCATTTCACTTGACCTCGCGTGGTGGCCTGGGTGTTAGTTTTCTGACAACAGCGTTTAGTGCCCAGGGAAAAAAAAAACACGTGCGCGCGATGAAGAGTTAATCTGGACAAACCTTGGAGTAAGAACCCAGATGCCATCATCAACTATTCATTGCCAGAGGTGCTTGATCCTGGAACTAACAGAAAGCCACTCTTGTTGGCTAACAAATGTACCTGCACTCAAGGCCAAAAAAACCGCACTGCCTGCACTTACCTGCTCTTTGTTGACTATCAGCCCGCATTTCTGAGAGATATACCTACCCGGTGACAGTGCACTGAAGTGATCTGCAATGCAGTGTCCGACAGCTGCAAAATATACAGTGTAACACGACACCAGGCACAAACTACTAATTTGTATTGCACGTGCAGCTAGCCTCAATTCGCAGAGGGAAAAGGCCAGATGAATTATTCACCGCAGTCCTCACATTGCTGATGAAGAGATAGAGCCAGAGAGCCTGGCACCTGTGGTCAGTCGTTAGACTACTTTGTTTCCATGTTGTTGTATGTGTGTATGTTGTGTGTATGTGTGTATGTGTGTATGTATGTTGTATGTATGTATGTATGTATGTATGTATGTATGTATGTATGTATGTATGTATGTATGTATGTATGTATGTATGTATGTATGTATGTATGTATGTATGTATGTATTATGTGTTGTATGTGTGTAGGTAGGTAGGATGAGGACGTTTCTGCTCTGGTGTGTGCACTAACTCAGTGGATAAGGCGCTCTTCATTATGCAGGAACTTTGCCAGTCTCTTTAAAGCAGGGCTAGTCTCTTTTAAGCAAACCAGTCACCAAGGCCAGTCTCTGTTAAGCAAGGCCAGTCTCTGTTAAGCAAGGCCAGTCTCTGTTAAGCAAGGGCAGTCTCTGTTAAGCAAGGGCAGTCTCTTTTAAGCAAGGCCAGTCTGTTTTAAGCAGGGCCAGTCTGTTTTAAGTAGGCCAGTC
>CM060334.1:9319548-9335763 GCA_030674155.1 Stramonita haemastoma
CTAGAATACAATGCAATGCGACGCAGAATACAACGCAAAACACTACAATGCATTGCGATGCAACAAAATAATACAATACAACGCAACAGAATGAAATATAACGCAACAGAATGCAATGCAATAGAATGTAATGCAACAGAACACAACGCAACATAGCACAATATAATGCAACGCAGCAGAATGCAAAGCAACGCAATAGATTACAATGCAATTTCAATGCAAGCACTACTCCACACCCCACACCATCACACACACCACACTACCGACCCACCCCACAAAAAGATAAAACAATCAGCAAATCTCCAAAGTTTCAAAACTGCGCACAAACCATTGGTATCCCAGCAAGTGGAAGCAGTCAGAGGCACAGTGCAGTTGACTCCTTCTTCCACGTCAGCACAAACACCGTCCTTATTTCCCAGGGCTTTGGCTTCATCCCGTCTGCAGCAGACGACATTGTGCAGAGTTTGTGTGGTTTTTAGGACCGTTGTTTATGACAGTTCAAGCAGGGATAAATGGATTCAGCCACTGTTTCAACCTAATTGGAAAGACGTTAGTTTTGCCCAAGCTAAAGCCGTTTGCTAATCGAGTACCCATTTCTAGATTAATCTGCACAAGTATGTGAAATGATTGACGACGAATGATAGAAATGTTTATACGCCTCTCCTCTCCCTCAACCTTTTCACTCACTCACTCACTTCTTCCGTCATCGTCCATATCATGATCATGATCATCGTCATCATCATCATCATCATCATCATCATCATCATCATCATCATCATCATCATCATCCACCACCACCACACACCACCACCACCACCACCACCACCACCACCACCACCACCACCACCACCACCACCACCACCACCTAATCGTCGTCGTCTCGTCGTCGTCATCATCATCACCACCATCACCATCATCATCATCATCATCATTATCTTCTCTTCTTCTTCTTCTTCTTTCTCTCTCTTCTCTTCTTCTTCTTCTTCTTCTTCTTCTTTCTCTCTTCTTCTTCTTCTTCTTCTTCTTCTTTCTTCTTCTCTCTCTCTCCTCCTTAACTTCAGTTTCTGCGAGGCCCAACCACGGTATCTTCCATTAGTCTGTCACTGACTTGGATGTATTTAAAGTGGCGTGTTTGTACCGTCGAAAAGGTTTGTGCATTCGTGTCGTACGCCATCTCATGACGTAAGGATTATGTATAATCGTAAGATTCTCATGCATAATTGTACAGATTAAATGTTATCAATCAACACCCAGGGTACAGTTTTCTTCTTTATTCTTGTACAAGAGCTGGCCTTGACAATGGCTTGTCGTCCTATACACATGATGTTTCACGTGAATCATATCTTCACTGCCTTCAACAGTTGCCTAGTTTTTGCACTGTCTCCCTCAATGTGATGTTTATCTTGTAAAATGTTCATATTTTCCTGAGCACTCACGCACGCTTACGTGATCCTCGCAAATCCTGTTGGTAGCTGAGGTGACATGACCCACCCCAGTGATTAGAGAAAGGAGGATGAACACTACCCCTGCATGCTGTCCTTGCAGCTATGTTGCCAGAGCAAATCATCTTCAGCCTCTCTCTCTCCATTCTCCCTCCTCTGTCTCTCTCTCTCGTCTCTCCTCCTTCCTTCTCCTCTCCTTCCTCTCTGTCTTCTCTCTCTCTCTCCTCTCCTCCTCTCCTCCTCGTCCTGTCTCTCCTCTCGTGTGTCTCTCTCTTGTTTCTTTTCTTGATATCAATGTTGTTCTCTCTTATTTTTTCTTTCTGAGGCCCCCCCACACCAATCTCCTCTCTCCACATGTGGCTGACATTGTGTCAAAGTGTGACGCCAGATCACATGTCTGGGGACACAAGTAGCTGTCTGTGTTGGTGTATGAAAGGAAGGAAAGAAGGCAGGAAGAAAGGAGGGAAGGAAGGAAGGTAGGCGAGGACTGTGATCCATTATTCAGGGCCATCTGTAAAGGCCAAACCTTCCTCACTTTCTCTCGGGAAATGGCCACACATGTTTCTCTACTTTGCTCTTCTTCTTCCTTTAGTCTCTGTGTTTAGGTAAGTCTGATGACATTGTAATCTGACACTGAGCCAGTATGTGTGTGCTGGTTTGTCAAACAGCAAGAGAAAAACATGTTAAAAGAGGAACATGTCAAACTCACCAGTTTGCGGAATGGGAAGTGAATCCAGGACACACTACACATGGAGATCGTAACGCATGCTTCAGTGGATTTAGCGACACTTCGAGACCTATTACAGTTCTATCTTGGCTAACAGTGTGTGACAAAGACTGGACAAAAGCAAGGCTTGGAATGCTGTAACATATCTGGACAGTAAAGAGTTTCGTCTTTAGCTGTACATTACGAAGATCAATGCCATGGTTTCCATGTCATGGAATGGCATCGCACTGTGACGTTCCATTGCTGTATGAGCCTACCAGTTTAAAAGCAATAAATTTTCATTATCGTTATTGTTCTCTCTTTCTCTCTCTGTCTCTCTCTCTGTCTCTCTCTCTGTCTCTCTCTCTGTCTCACTCTGTCTGTCTGTCTGTCTGTCTTTCTCTCTCTCTGTCTCTCTCTGTCTCTCTGTCTCTGTCTCTCTGTCTCTGTCTCTGTCTCTCTCTCTCTCTCTCTCTCTCTCTCTCTCTCTTTTTCCACCCTGTGTCTTCCTCTCTGTCACCCCCTCTCCCCCCCCAAATATGTGTCTGACATAGCGTTAAAGTGGAGGAGGACAGGTCAGATGTGTGTGTGTGTGAACAGTGGTGGCTGACTGTGGTGGTGTAGGAAGGAGAGGAGGTGAGGACTGGGATCCATTATTCAGCACCATCTGTAAAGGCCAAACCTCAACGCTTCTCTCTCTCTCTCTCTCTCTCTCTCTCTCTCTCCCCCTCTCTCTCCTCTCTCTCTCCCTCCTCCTCTCTCTCCCTCTCTCTCTCCTCTCTCTCCTCTCTCTCTCTCTCTCTCTCTCTCTCCTCTCCTCTCTCTCTCTCTCTCTCTCTCTCTCTCAGGAAATGGACACAAGCGTTTCTCCACTTGGCGTTCTGTCCTTCACTTTCTGTGTTTCCTTCTTTCTGATTGTCTCTGTTCCTGTGTCTGTATACCTGCCTACCTACCTGCCTGCCTGCATGTCTGTATATCTTTCTGTGTTTGTCTGTCTGTCTGTCTATATAGAAACCAAAACAACATCAAGCCTTTTGCAACCCCCCCCCCCCACCACGAAAAACAAGCAAAAACACAAACATGACGTACCTTCATATGTATACATATTACCACGAACTCCCCCCCACCCAAAAAAAAAGAAAGAAAAGAAACTGTGATCAAACCTATGCTGATCAGAATGGTTTGTCTTTATTTAAACTTGCTGTAATAACAAAATTTATATTTGAATTGTTGCGGGTTTGTTACTCCTACCCTCACACGCCTCCTCCCCCCCCACCACACCCTCCTCCCTGTTCAACCCACTTCCACTATACCCGCATTTTTTTCAAAAGTCCATCCCCAACTCCACGTTAATACTTCTATGTTTCTGTGTTACAATATGAAAAAGATATGATGCCGAATATAACATGATGTACCCCCCCCCCCCCCGTACAAATCTCTGACGATTAACGCGTAGGCCTGACGTGATCGTAGGAAGATCTGTGTCAAGCCGACCATCTTATGAGCATGGTGGCGTGCAAGCCAGCGCATAACATACTTTCTGATCATGGCTTCCCAGGTGAGACACAGGAGGTGTTCATGAAGCAGGGTTGGAGGGGGTGAAGAGAGAGAGACAAATTCTTTTATTCGAGGATAATAGATAAGCACTCATGTGCTATTTTTACATCCAGTCCCCGCCCTTTTCAGGGATAACATCAAGATAAAAAGATAATGAACAATATACTATACGCAGTACCAAACCACATACAAGAATAAGGACACTCTGTAAAATAGGTGATAAAAATGCACTTATTCAGGAACGAAAATCAGAAGTCAAAATAAAATGATTTTGATTCTTAAAGAAAAATATAATAAAAGCGCTAGTAGATAAAGAAAAAACAAGAGAACATAATGAAAAAACGGCTGAAACATCAATCCATCACCATCTGTCAAAGTTATACAAGTCATGTAAGGTTGTTTTTTTTCTTCTGTTTTTTTTCTGAGAGAGAGAGAGAGAGACAGAGAGAGACAGAGAGAGAGAGAGACAGAGACAGAGACAGAAAAGAGATGAGGGTGAAAAGTATTGACACACTTTTTCTTCAAATGTAGATAGATTATAAACAACATATCTTTGTTGATGAAAATGTTTTTTTTTGTCTGTCTATACTTGCGTTCAGAACAAAACAATTTTTCAAAAATCAAACTGGTGACAAACTTGTTACTCGTAATCCTCTCCCCCCTTTTTGAACCCACCTCCACCACCTCCACTTTAAAGAATCTCTATCCCCCTCACTTAAAAAAACAAAACAACATTTCCACGCCTTTGTGTTACAATATTGCAGAAATCTGATGCTGAACATAACATGATGGGATTTTTTTAATCGTTCCTGATTGACGCGTAGGCTTGAAGATCACGCAGGTAGTATCTTTATCAAGTTGACTGCTTCATAAACATGGTGGCATGCAAGATGGCACGTCCGTCTTCTTGCTTAGCGCTTCCTACGTGTGAGAGAGACAGGGTAGAGAGAGAGAGAGAGAGAGAGGAGAGAGAGAGAGAGAGAGAGAGAGAGAGAGAGAGAGAGAGAGAGAGAGAGAGAGGAGAGGGGGGGGAGAGATTGATTTATTTATTCTTTTATATCGAGGATAGTGGAATAAGCACTCTTGTGCTTTTTTTCATCCTGTCCCCGTGTGTATTCAGTTTTGTAAATGTCATCTGTTCCCACCGGCGCACGATAGCCTACTCTTACGAAAAGCGGAACAGGATTTAACGTGTGCGCAAGGTGTTCTGCGTGCGTTCGCACACGGGGCTTCGGTTTAAAGTCTCATCCGAAGAGAGAGAGAGATTTGAGAGAGAGAGAGAGGGGAGAGAGAGAGAGAAAGAGAGAGACAGAGAGAGAGAGAGAGAGAGAGAGAGAGAGAGAGAGAGAGAGAGAGAGAGGGGCGGGAAAAGCACCTTTCAGTTAAGTCGTAATCGTGTTTTGTAAAACAGATCTACCGTTAAAGGCATTGTATTTGCTTGCCCTTGTGAAAATGTGTGTATTCGTGTGCGCTATGTGTTTGTATATGTGTATGTGTCGTTTGTGTATGGATTCGCTAGTGCATATGTGCGCGTGTTTGCGCACGCGCATGTTTAAACACAGCGTAGCCCTAGGCTAAGTTTCTATTGAATTTTAAGGGGCTGTGTTTTTTCTTTTTTTTAAAGAAAGGGACACCAAAATAAGCATAGAGGGAAGAATAAGAGGAGCGAAAAAGTGGGAAGGAGTGCTAGGGGAAGAGAGAAGAAGAGAAGAGAGAAGAAGAAGAAGGAGGAGGAGGAAGGAGGAGAGAGAGAGAGGAGGAGGAGAGAGAGAGAGAGAGAGGAGGAGAGAGAGAGAGAGAGAGGAGAGAGAGAGAGAGAGAGAGAGAGAGAGAGAAGAGAGAGAGAGAAGAAGAGACAGAGAGACGAAGAAGAGACGAGAGAGAGCAGAGCAGAGAGAGAGAAGAAGAGAAGACAGACAGACAGACAGACAGACAGACAGACAGACAGACAGACAGACGACAGACACAAAACACACACACACACACACACACACACAACACACACACACACACACACATAGCACACAGCAACACACAGACACACAGAGAGACGAGAGGGAGACACACACAGGCGAGAGAGAGAGAGAGAGAGAGAGAGAGAGGAGAGAGAGAGAGAGAGAGAGAGAGAGAGAGAGAGAGAGAGAGAGAGAGAGAGAGGCACCTTTCAATTTAGTTGTAATGATGTTTTGTAAAACCGATTTGCCGTAAAAGGCATTTGCGTTTGCTTGGACTAGTGAAAATGTGCGTGTGTAAACGCCCGGGTGCTTGTGTTTAAGTGTGTGTGTGTGTGTGTGTGTGTGTGTGTGTGTGTGTGTGTGTGTGTGTGTGTGTGTGTGTGTGTGTGTGTGTGTGTGCGTGCGTGCCTGTGTGTGTGTGTGCGCGCGTGCGCATGCATTCGTGCATGTTGGTGACTTCGTGCAGACGAATGTCGAACAGAGCATTGCCCCTTAGGGCTAATTTTCCATCGCGTTTTAAAGAGCTGTTCCTGTTCAATTCATTTTATTATTCTTTGAGAGAGAGAGAGAGAGAGAGAGAGAGAGAGAGAGAGAGGAGAGAGAGAGAGAGAGAGAGAGAGAGAGAGAGACAGAGAGAGAGAGAGAGAGACAGAGACAGAGACAGAGACACAGAGATACAGAGAGAGACACAGAGAGAGAGAGACACAGACAGACAGACAGACAGACAGACAGGTAGTATCAGAGAGAGAGATGGGGGAAGAGAGGGGAGAGATGGGGGAGCGATGATAATGATGATGATGATTTTTTGTTTCTTTAGATGACTGATCTATACTGACATACTGTTTCTCTCTCTCTCTCTCTCTCTCTCTCTCTCTCTCTCTCTCTCTCTCTCTCTCTTCTCTCTCTCTCTCTCTCTCTCTCTCTCTCTCTCTCTCTCTCTCTCTCTCTCTCTCTGATGAAGTACATTTTGCGTTATGCTGTCCAGTGTTAGAGGATATTAGGCAGAATTATATCCCTGTAAAATATAGTAGACAGCCCACTTCATTTGGACTCTGTCTACTCATGGCGTCAAGTCAGCCTGAGATTGTGCGTAGCCTGACTTGATATTAATTTTGTGTTCAGAATTGGAGATATTTTGTTATCGTAAGTCGTTTTTTGTAACTCACTTTTTTGTTATAATTTTTGTTTTTTTTTGGTTGTTACTGTTTTTTTTTAATCCCTCACCAAATACTAAGCAATTCAACAACCCCTTTCATGTATGGGCCAATGGCCTTTTTGTGAATAAATCTTTCGAGGTCGAGTTCTCTTTCTCTCTCTTTAAGCGCGTGCATGCGCGTAAGACATAGACAGGAAGACAGTCACAGACAGAAATAAAGACAAAACCATACATCCATACTATCAGAGACAAAGCAAAGACATTTTAACAGAGAGGAGAGAGAGAGAGAGAGAGAGAGAGAGAGAGAGAGAGAGAGAGAGAAGAGAGAGAGAGAGAGAGAGATTTCAGACTTAAGACTTACTGTACATCGGCCTGAGGCCACGATACAAAAGAATGGTGGGCATAGAGTTTGCGCATAATTATGATATAAGTGTAACAAACATATTTTTAACGTATATTATATAAAATAATGTATAAGGAATAATAAAACAAAAACGTTAAATAAGCCATATCTTAAATGTTCATCACTCGTTTGATTCACGCGCGTCATAATCAACAGTTTAAATGGAGAGAGAGAGAGAGGAGAGAGAGAGAGAGGAGAGAGAGAGAGAGAGAGAGAGAGAGAGAGAAGAGAGAGAGAGAGGGGCACCCATCCATACAGACGGATAGACAGACAGACAAAGCCAAGACAGACAAGCAGACAGACAGACAGACAGACAGAAACAAAGCGTTCGTGTTTAAAGACAATTTCCTCAGCGGTCAATTATTCTCCTGCTTTCGTTTCCGACAGGACAATCGGATTTCGCTCATGTCTTATTCAGTTGAGGCCGTCGTTTGTTTTGCTCTCTCTGGCATTGATAAATCTCCTCCCTCCTCCCCATCCTCTCCCCCCTCCCTCTTTCTAAAATCGTATCCACTGCCCGCACAAGCACGCTGACCAACGGACAGGCACACTGACATTCAAGCAAGCACGCTTGCAAAGTTTTAGGCACGCTGAGGAAAAATGGTTAATGTCGTCAGCACTGTTCTTGTGCATGAAGCTGTGAAATCAAATTGTGAATTTTTTAATTTTTAAAATCTATTTTACTGTGTGTTGTCGTGTGTGTGTGTGTTGTTGTGTGTGTGTGTTGTGTGTGTGTTGTTGTGTGTGTGTTGTGTGTGTGTGTGTGTGTGTGTGTGTGTGTGTGCGCGCGCGCACACACGCAAAGATGCAACCGTACATGAATGGAGCATGCAGTCGAGTTCTGGAATTTTCAGACATTTAGGAACGTGCGCAAACGATAGACATGCGCGTAGACGCGCTCTTGCACACACACACACACACACACACACACACACACACACACACACACACACACACACACACACACACACACACACACACACACACACACCACACAGAGCATTCACAGTTATCATCAACAGTAGTAGCAGATGGAGATATTAAGAATAGCATCACCCTCTTCTGCACCCCCCCCCCCCCCCAATCCAAATATATACAACACAAAAGAAACAAGCAAAACCTAGATTAGACTACAAGAAATGAGGAGAGAAACAGGATGTGAAAAGGGAAGAAGGAAAAGGATGAGAACAGCAACAGCAGCAAACATCATCGTGAACAAAATCAGCAACGGAGATTTCCGATTTAGGATCTGATAGCTTAGGAGCAATCTGATAATGGCGGTATTGGCTTCAGAATGGACACTGAGTTAAGAGGTGTGTAGGACTGTGCGCTGTCCATAGACCCTTCACTCTCGCCTCACGTTTTTCATGATGTGGGTGACAATTCCCTTTTAGCCGTGCTGAGGAGATCTACAACTGTCAATAGTAATGCCACAACTATGAGTCAGGAATAACTTGTAGATAAAATATTCACAGTATATTAAATTTTAATCTTTTTACCTTCTACGACACCCTTCACACAAATTAATGTGCGTCGCTTTTGAATTCCCTCCTCTGACAAAGAACACGGTTGCCTTCTTTGGGGTAACTAAAATTCATGAAGGTTCACGCCATCATGGGAGTTAATTCACACGCAAAGCTGTGGAATCGTTTCCCTTGGTAAAGGAGGCTGTGCGTTGTCTTCTTTGCAGCTGCTAACATTTATAAAGGGGGGCTCCTTCAGGGGAGGTAATTAGAGAATCTCGCCCCCGTCCTTCACCTTGCTCACACCATGCCAGAATCACCAGAAATACTGCCAGGACGCTAAATATTCCGCGACTGTTTGACCAGACTTTGTGGAACATATCAAAACATAACAATAAAATCTAACATCCACTTACATCATCCCTACGAGCAGAAAGAGTTACTTCCGTCTACAAGGGATTCATACCACTGTCCAGTCCTTCTGTTGGGTAAGGGAACTGGACTAGACCAGTGTGTACAGGAACTTTATGTTGTGTTCCACGCATATATGAACTGGTGTTACAGTCTGACACAGAGAGGGTTTCACTCAGGACAAGGCTGTTATTGCTCTACCTCTTCCTGTGGTCACAGTGATGCGCTCGTGACCCGCTGACCTGGTTCGAATCTCGTTCAAGAGGGTTTTTCCTCTATAGTTACTATCAGCACCGAATCCACTCCCCCCAGAACTCCTTCGGATGAGATTATAAACCGAGGCCCCGTGTGCGAACGCACGCGGAACATCTTGCACACACGTTAAAGCCCGTTCCGCTTTTCGGAAGAGTAGGCCATTGTGTGCCGGTGGTACGGATGACATAATTGACAAAACCGTATACACACGGGGACTGGATGTAAAAAAGCGCATGATTGCTTATCCCATTATCCTCAAAATAAATTTCTCTCTCTCTCTCCTATCTCAGATGACATTTACAAAACTGCATACACACGGGGACTGGATGTAAAAAAGCACAAGAGTGCTTATTTCATTATCCTCAATATAAAAGAATAAATGAAAAATAAATCAAATCTCTCTCTCTCTCTCTCCTCTCTCTCTCTCTCCCTCTCTCTCTCCCCCCCCCCTCTCTCTCTCTCTCTCTCTCTCCTCTCTCTCTGTTATAGAGGAAAAGGGCAGGGTGTTTGCTCACGAAGCGCACACAAGTCTACTGATGCCTAGCAAGGCTGCACTGATGCCAATAAATGAGGATTATCACTTGATTTAGAACGTTGCATCACACACATACACACACACAATTCACAGACACACACACACACACACACACACACACACACCACATCACACACACACACCACATCACACACAACACACCACAACACACACTACATCACACACACACACACCACATACACACACACACAACACACACACACACACACACACCACACACACACACACACACACACACACACACCACAAACCACACACACACACACACACCACACACACACACACACACACACACACACACACACACACACACACACACACACACACACACACACACACACACACACACACACACACACCACACACACACACACACACACACACACACACACACACACACACACACACACACACACACACACACCCCACACACACACACACACAACTCACACACGTGTGTGCACTATGCTGCAATATATGATATTGCATTTATCACACTAGGTCAAGCAGAGACGTTGCTAGAAACTGGGGCCGCTCTTCTCATGGACAGTGTGTGGCCACTGGTGGGAGATTGGCCACATTCCGTTTTCTGCGAAAAGGGAAGGGGGGGGGGAGGGGGGGATGGTGGGTGCAGGTGTGTTTGCTTTTTTCATCATTGCCCATTTTCTGTAGAATACTACCAGATACGGGTTTCTTTTGGTCACGGTTTTTTTTTTAAATGCGCACTGAATGCATGTTAATGTTGCGCACGAACATTGGTTTATTGTTTGTCTGAGAGACTACAGCCCAGACCATTGGTTTAATTGTTTTATCTGGAGACTAGAGCCCAGACCATTGGTTTATTGTTTTATCTGAGAGACTAGAGCCCAGACCATTGGTTTATTGTTTTATCTGAGAGACTAGAGCCCAGACCATTGGTTTTTTTATCTGAGAGACTAGAGCCCAGACCACCTCTCTCAGGTCTTGTGGTGAGGGAAAAGTCCGGCATCACAGGGAAGGGAACATACGACTTCTCGCGTTCTGTATAGGTGCGATACCGCTAGGCCACAGAGGGTGGGTGTGTGTGTGTGTGTGTGTGTGTGTGTGTGTGTGTGTGTGTGTGTGTGTGTGTGTGTGTGTGTGTGTGTGTGTGTGTGTAACTAAACTATTATTGCATCACTACTGTGTGCGTTGAACGTCAAGAAACACAACAAAAACAATCCACTCAAAATAGACTATAGACAAGCACACACTTTTCCTTCGTTTCTTTTTGGTGTTTGTTTCCTTCAAAGTCTGTTCACTCTACGTGATATTAGACTTAAGATTAAGTTGAGACTTAGCTATAAATCTGAGATTTAAAAAAAAGTCGACGCGGCGACAGCCCTGATAGGGCCTCTGTGGCGGAAAAGATATCAGGAAGATTAGATTGGAATATGCTACAAAAAAAAAAAAACAATTGGCAATAAACGGTCTTCGTGACAGGGAAAAAAAGGACTATGAACCATGAACCTGTCTGTAGCAGAAGATAACCAAGGGCGTGAGTTCAAATCTCCGCTAACGTGTCCGTTTCAGGGGCGATGATTCCGCTCCCTTCAGAGTCCTCCGCATGAGACTATCCATTAGATTTCATGACATAAACATATGCATGTCTTACACACACGTTAACACCCCATCCCTCTCTCCTAGCAGAGAAAGCCAGCAGTGGCTGGTGGCGTGGATTATGCTAAGTTGGCATGCCCAGCATGCAACCTAAAAAGGGTTGAGCTCCGTCCCTATTCAGTATGGACACACGCAGAAGATCAAAACATCCACGTTAATTCACGTCACTTATGTCAGTGTTCAGTGGGTTACAGAAACACCAACATACCCGGTATACATCCACGAAGTCGGAATGCGGCTACCTTTGTGGTGAGCCAACCCCCCCCCAAAAAAAAAAAACAACAACAAAAAAAAAACAAAAACAAACAACAACAACAAAAAAACAAAAAAAAACCCCAAAGCCTCCCCAGACAAAACAAAACAAACAAACAAAAAAAACACACAACAAAACGGTCACATACGCAAACTATCGCCATTGGTGAACCCCAGAGCTCTAGCCAAGAAACGATAACAAAAAGATTTGATATGTAAATACTCACAATACAGAGAGAATAACGACGCGAACTTTACCTCTGGTGCAACAGACCACGGAACACCACTCAAACCCTTTTACCAAGTGGAGAAAATGATAGAAATTGAGACGAAACCAAGTTAAAGCCAGAGAAAAAGGGAAAGCTCCAGAAAGCGAAAAAGGAAAAGAGACAAAAGAAAGAAAAGACGAAGGAGCGGAAATAACGAGAGGGTTTGGAAAGGGGGGGCGGAGGAATGGGAGGGGAGCCTAAGGAAGAAAAGATTTGAAGACAATGACGATGAAAGGGAAACCAAATCAAAGAGATAGGAAAGTTTTCGGAAGAGAAGAAGAGAGGCGGGCATTTTTTTTTTAAAGATATATTTACGCTATCAAATACATGTTGCCTTGCTGGGACACACACACACACACACACACACACACACACACACACACACACACACACACACACACACACACACACACACACACACACACACAAACACAAACACACACACACACACACACACACACACACACACACACACACAACACACACACACAGCACGCACGCACACACACGCACACGCACAGAGGGGTAATGCTGAAGAGGAATAGAAAAGAAAAGGATTATTCGGCAAGATGAAAAGAAAAAAAAGAAAGGGAAGGGTGGGGGTAGGGGTGAAGGTAGAGGAGGGGGGGGAGAGAATAACAGGAACGGAGACAAAGATTAAACCAAAAATAACAATAAGATGGCGAAAGAATGAGAGTTTTAAAGATGAGGGATAAAATGAAATAAAGAAGGAAACAATGAATTCACTTAAATAACACAAACAAGTACACGCACACACAACCCCCCCCCCACACACACACACTCAGAGAGAGAGAGAGAGAGAGAGAGAGACAGACAGACAGACAGACAGACATTGTATCTTTCCCTGTGTCTCACGCTCTGTCTGTCTGTCTGTCTGTCTGTCTGTCTGTCTGTCACTACCTCTTTATTTCTACACTTATCTACCTCTCTGTCTATCTGTCTTTCTGTCTGTGTCTGTCTGTCTCCTCTCTCTGTCTGTCTCCTCTCTCCCTGCCTCCCCCCCTCTCTCCCTCCCCCCCCCCCCCCCTCTCTCTCTCTCCTGTCTATTTCCATCGTTCTTTTCTGTATGCCTGTCTGTCTGTATGTCTGTGTGTCCCCCTCTTCTCTCTCTCTGTCACTCACTCACTCACTCACTCTCTTTCTTTCTGTGTGTGTGTGTGTGTGTGTGTGTGTGTGTGTGTGTGTGTGTGTGTGTGTGTGTGTGTGTGTGTGTGTGTGTGGATGGTTTAAAGGTTGATAAAGCAATCAATGATGTTGTTCAGGGGTTTCCCTGACAATCCATCACAACATAAAACCCGTAGCATCCGCCAGAACATACACCTTTTGCCTTTCTTTTGTTTGTTTTTGAGAAGAGAGAGAGAGAGAGAGAGAGAGAGAGAGAGAGGGAGAGAGAGGGGGGGGGGAGACAGACAGACAGAGAGACCAGACACACACAGAGACACACAACACACACACACACACAACCACACACACCACACACACACACACACAGATGCATTTTTTCCAACTTTTTTTCTGTGTCTTCCTGCTCATTGCACAGCCGCCAAGGATTAAATTCTGACATGAAGAGTGACAGCAAGCCAGTTTCTATGTATGCAGATACCTGCTATCACAGTGAACCTATTATCGTGGGCAACAATGAATCTGTGCGCCCTGGGAGTTATGGTAAACAGTGAAGTTATGTAAGACTCCTAGAAATGGGCAATGTTAATACTTTAAATCCTCCATACCCCCCCTCCACCCTCCTCCCTATCCCCCTCCATCCCCCTTTCTACCTCTCCTCCCGCCCCACTCTCCCCCCACCCATCCCCTCCTCTCCCCCCCTCTACCCACCCACCTCTCCTCTCCTCCCCTCCTACCCTCCCCCCTACCTACCCTCCTCCCGCCCTACCTCCCCCCCTCCCCCCTACCTATCCCCCTCTTCCTCCCCCCCTCCTCCCCCCTACCTATGTCCCTCCTCCTACCCTCCCCTCCCCCCCTACCTATCCCCCTCCTCCCTCCCCCATCCCCTCCCCCTACCTATCTCCCTCCCCTACCTCTCCTCCCCCTCCTACCTATCCCCCTCCTCCTCCTATCCCCTCCCCTCCCCACCTATCTCCCTCCTCCTACCCTCTACCTCTACCCCTCTACCTATCCCCTCCCTCCTACCTATCCCCCTCCTCCTCCCTATCTCCTCCTCCTCCTACCTCCCTCCTCCCCCCTACCTATCCCCCTCCTCCCTCCTATCCCCCTCCTCCCCCCTATCCCCTCCTCCACCTATCCTCCCCCTCCTCCCCTCCCCTCCCCCCTCCTACCCTCTCCCCCTACCCTCCTCCCCCTACCTCCCCCCTACCTATCCCCCTCCTCCTCCTCCCCCTACCTATCCCCCTCTCCCCCTACCTTCTTCCCCCCCTACCTATCCCCTACCTCTCCTCCCCCTACCTCCCCCCTACCTATCCCCCTCCCTCCTCCCCCTCACCATCTCCCCTTCTCCCCCTACTTCTTCCCCCCTACCTATCCCCTCCTCCCCCCTACCTATCCCCCCCTACCTATCCCCCTCCTCCCCCTACTTCTTCCCCCCTCCTCCCCCCCTACCTATCCCCCTCCTCTCCCCCTACTTCTCCTTCCCACCTACCATCCTTTCCCCCTACCTATCCCCCTCCTCTCCCCTACCCCCTCCTTCCCGTCCCCATCTCTCTCCTCCCCTACCTATCCCCCTCCTCTCCCTACCCCCTCTTCCCTCCCCATCTCTCTCCTCCCCTACCTATCCTCTCCTCCCCTACCTATCTCTCTCCTCCCCCCTCCTCCCTCCCCATCTCTCTCCTCCCCCCACCTATCCCTCTCCTCCCCCCCCACCTATCCCCTCCTCCCCCCCCTATCCCTCTCCTCCCCCAGTACCTATTCCCCCTTCCTCCCCTCAACTACCCATCCCCTCTCTCCATCCTCCTCCTCCTTCTCCTATCCGCCTATCCCATCTCCTCCCCTCTCTACTGATCCCCCTCCCTCCAAAAAATAAAAAAAAAGCACAAACATGGGAAGATAGACAACACATCTCCTCCAAAGCTCGGAGGATTAAAAGTTAGGGGGCAATCCCCGTAGAGATCTGCCATTCCTAATTCAAAGCTTAAGTTGTTGCCTTCATAGTTTTGCAACATATTATTACACTAACAATTACACACTTTACAGGTTCTTTTCCTATGTCTGCTCAGAAATTGAAGAAAAGTTAAATCTTAAACATTTCTTATCACCATGTACTTGTTTCAGACAGGTAAACAGCACAGTCTAGAATTTTACATAAAAAAATTGATGCTTCATTTACATTAGATACAGATTTTCCTCTGGACTTCTGAGTAACTTCAAACAATAAAAAGGAACATAACTGTATGACAGCCTTTGAAGGGGGGTAATATTGCCTAAAATAAATTAACGTTTTATCAGCATACAGAATGTGTCAGAAATTCTAAATATATGCAGCATAAATTAACACAGGTAAACCAACTTACAGTTTGAAGACAGTTGCTATTGGCAAATTTGTTATCTGGGGGCAATGCAAGGACAGATAAGAAATGAAACAGGAGGGGAAATTTTTATGTTTGAAATAAGTATATCTTGAGATTGGATTGAAAACTGTCATAAGTAGGCTTTTAGCGAAGTGAGAGAGGGGGTAATTCCAGACCGATAGACCAGAAATAGAGAAAGAGAAACACACACACACACACACACACACACACACACACACACACCACACACACACACACACACACACACACACACACATGATTCAAGATTTAATTCCTTTCACCCCTTTTGGGACATGGATGATAACAAGCAAATTCAACAATACTGATATTAGTATTATCAATACTAACAGGAACTGAAAAGCAACAATTCATTGCAAAATGATAAACAATATTAAAGACTCCAGACATTTTAAAGTATATCAATTTCTGTAAAGGACACACTCTACACTTGTGAAAGACAACAAAATGAAATTTCAAGAAAAACCTTCAAATGTTATGAGCTTTGAGGGAGACAGGAGAACTTTTCAAGATTTACATTTCCACAGACTGCAAAAATCATAACTGGACATGGATTGAAAAAAATGCTGAGGAATAAAATCCTGTCGTAAATGTTTAAAGTAGGAAACATTCC
>CM060334.1:9340863-9343363 GCA_030674155.1 Stramonita haemastoma
ATTGTCTGCTGAAGCAGAGGAAGGAAGTCTGCCATAGTCTTCTGGCCCCACCAACACTTCTGGGTCTGTGCTCTGTATGAAGGTCAGTCTCTTCTTCCATATCAACACTTCTCTGTACTGTCTGTCTGTCTTGCCGTCTGTCTATCTGTCTGTCTGTCTGTCTTCTGTCTGTATCTGCCTCTCTCTCTCCCTCTCTCTGTGTTTGTCTGTCTGTCTGTCTCTCTTTCTCTCTGTCTGTCTCTCTCTGTCTGTTTGTCTGTCTGTCTCTGTCTTGCTGTCTGTCTCTCTCTCGCTCTATCTCTCTCTTTCTCTCTGTCTGTCTGTCTCTGTATTGCTGTCTGTATTGCTGTCTGTCTCTTTCTCTCTGTCTGTCTCTGTCTTGCTGTCTGTCTCTGTCTTGCTGTCTGTCTGTCTGTCTGTCTCTCTCTCTCTCTTTCTCTTATCTGTCTGTCCGTCTAGCCGTCTGTCTGTCTCCCTCTCTCTTTCTCTCTATCTGTCTCTGTCTGTCTGTCTGTCTCTCTTTCTCTCTCCCTCTCCCTCCTCCCCCCTCTCTCTCCCTCTCTCTGTGTCTCTCTCTCTGTCTCTCTGTCTCTGTCTCTGTCTCTGTCTCTCTCTCTCTCCCTCTCTCTCTCTCTCTCTCCCCTCTCTCTCGCTCTATCTCTCTCTCATCTCCTTCGATCACTCATTCAATTATTCTGTCACTCTCTCTCTCTCTACTGTCTCCTCTCTTCTCTCTTCTTTTTGTGTTTCCGTCTCCCCCTGTCTCTGTATTTCTGTCTTTCTCCCAGTGTGTCTGTCTGTCTGTCTGTCTGTCTGTCTGTCTGTCTGTCCCTCTCTCTCTCTCTCTCTCTCGTGCTCAGTCAAGGGAGCCAGTGGTTCACAGCTGCATGGCTATTCAAGCCTGAAGCAGCTGGCTGTGAAAACGTGTAGACGTCCCTTTGGTTTTGATCTCTTCTGCTTCGGTCAGTTCCTGTTGGCATCCATTCTTTACCTTGTCTGTTTCTTGAACTCTGCTCTCTTCCATAAGGCCCACTCTCCTCTTCTGTTAAAGTCTCTGTTTCTCTTTGTCTCTGTCTCTCTCTCTCTCTCTCTGCTTTCTCTCTCTATCTCCTCGATCATCATCATTATTTTTCCTCTTCTCTTATGTCTCCCCTTTTTTTTTTTCCTCTCCCCCTTTCTATTTCTGTCTTCTCTCCGTCTTCTGTCTGTCTGTCTGTCTGTCTGTCTGTCTGTCTGTCTCTCTCTCTCTCTCTCTCTGCTCATCAGGACCATGTCTTCAGCTCATCTATCGAGCCTTCTCTTCTTAGAGTCCTTTTTCTCTTCTGTTTCTAGCCTTCTCTCTCCTTCTTCTCTATGTACTGTCTGTTCTTCTGTGTTAAGTCTCTGTCTTGTCTCTGTCTGTCTGTCTGTCTGTCTGTCTGTCTGTCTATATGTCTATCTATATCTCTCTCTATCTCCCTTCTCTCTCCCTCTTTCTCTCTCCCTTTCTCTCTCTCCCCTCCCTCCTCTCTCTCTCTATGTTTATTTCTGTATATGCTCTTATATTATAATAGCTTATTCTTTATATAATATATTATATATCCTCAATCAATCAAGAACTGATCAAATGGCTCACCAAGGATTGGCTCTCAACCCTGATTGTGTGTGCATGAAAAGGTGTAGACATTGTTTTTGTTACGTTCAATAGTTCCATTGTTTAGTTCCCGATTGCGTCAATTATTGACAGCATGTATTTTTTTATGGCTCCACGCTTCACTGTTTCTAAAGGTCAATCGTATTGACCCTGACAAAACACACACACACACCCACACACACACACACGACAACACACACACAACACACACACACACACATAACACTACAACACAGAGAGAGAGAGAGAGAGAGAGAGAGAGAGAGAGAGAGAGAGAGAGAGAGAGAGAGAGAGAGAGAGAGAGAGAGAGAGAGGAGAGAGAGAGAGAGAGGGGGAGGGAGAGCACACACACACACCACCACACACACACACACACACACACACACACACACACACACACACACACACACACACACACACACACACTACGAGAGAGAGAGAGAGAGAGAGAGAGAGAGAGAGAGAGAGAGAGAGAGAGAGAGAGAGAGAGAGAGAGAGAGAAAAGACAGACAGACAGACAGACAGACAGACAGACAGACAGACAGACAGACAGACAGACAGACAGACAGACAGACAGAGGGGAGCGCGCGCACGAACACCACACACACACAACACACACACACACCACAACACACACACACAGCACGCACCACACACGCACACACGCACGCACGCACGCACGCACGCAGCACGGAATGAGGGTATTTATGAACATAAATCTTTTGATGAAGTCAGAGTTTCATCCCTGAACAAACACACTCTGTATGATCTACAGGCTAGAAAAGCCGGGCAGTGTTTGTGCAGTATGTGATAGCTGTCCAGGGGGGAGGTTTTCAAGGGGGTGTACCTTTTCAACCCGGACACCTT
>CM060334.1:9348363-9353363 GCA_030674155.1 Stramonita haemastoma
ACTCTGCGGTGATTGCGTTCATCATTTCTTTCTGTCTTGCCGATCATCGTTCTCTCCTCACAGCAGCTGCCCTGAGAATACCGGTAGCTCGGCCATTGGATTTGGTAACGTGGCCACGACAGCGTAGCTTTCTGTCTGTTCTTCACTGATGCTAGAGGGCTGTTCTACCTGCCCCGAGTGTATGGGATACTAATCCATTATTCTGCATGGAGCCTTCTCGACAGTAAAGGCCTCATGGATGACTTGGCAATAAGTCTTCTACATCTTTCTCTTTAACTATTTCAGAGAAATGGCGCTCCCCCCCTCCCCTCCCCTCAACTTTTGTTGCTGTTGTTACTGGGGGTGGGGTAGGGTGGTGGGTAATCATTCAATTCAAAACATTCCACGGTTTTGTCCTGCGGTCGAAATGATATCTTTACATTTAATGTTGTGTGAATATAACACATGAATTGTGTGTGTGTGTGTGTGTGTGTGTGTGTGTGTGTGTGTGTGTGTGTGTGTGTGTGTGTGTGTGTTTTGGGGGGGAGGGTACGCACACACGCGTGTGTGCGTGCGTGAATGTACGACAATGCTCATGTGTAAACGTATATGCACATGTGCTTGGTGTGTGTGTGTAGCTGTGGGTGTGTACGCTGTGCGCGCGTGTGTGCGTGCTTGTGTATACGACGGTGCTCATGTGCAAGCATGGTGTCAAAGTCAAAGTCAAAGTCAAACTTTTATTTCCAGATGGTACATGTTGGTAAGCAGTCCATTGCTTTTTTTCATCAAGCCATCCTCTAAAAGAATAATCATATTTGAACAAGGAGAAAACTTAAAGAAGATATTGTGGTATAAATGAAAGATTAAAAATGACTTGAAATTTCACACCAAAGAAGAAACTACACACTCACACAAAACACTAAACACACAATACACACAACACACACACACACACAGACACTTACACACACAGACACACAGCAACACACACATATATAGTGATATTATATTATAATATATATTATATATGTATTATATTTTTTATATTAGTATATACACCACAGCACAAAGGAAATGAATGCATGGTTCTTAAAATCGTTTTACACACACACATACAACCATATCAATTCCTCCAAAACAAGTACGGTGCATACAAAGAAAACAATACATTACAAAGCAATGGATTCGAAGCATGAAAGTGAAGACAATCACATTAATTTCCTTCCTTTTTTTCTGTCTCTCACTCCCAAACACATTGTGTTTATAGATTTACACAAAAACTTGTCAGCGTTCTATCAAATAGTGCATTCAGGTACTAAAAAAATCGCACTAATTGAGCACCAGTCTCATCATTGTATAATTTAAAAATAAATCATAATTTTTTTTAATTAAAAAATAATTAAAAAAATTAAACAACTTACATACATACATTATATTATACTATAATATTATACTATATATATATTATATATATATATATAATATTATATATATATATATACATACAACTACAAAAATTAAAAAACTCATAAAACAAAAAAACAAACAAAGAACAAAAATAATCCACAAAAACACATACAAGAAAAAAGAAAAAGAAAAAAAAAATCACATTTCCTATAACTAAATATCTCAGAAATATCTCAGTAATATCTGGTGTTTGTGTGTGCTGTGTTGTGTTGTCGCGTCGTGCGCGCCTAACGCTGGCGCGCGTGCATCATCGCAATTATGCCAGTATGGCGAGTGCTGAATGCTCCTTGGGCATTACTTCTGTGTGTGTGTTCCTGTACGTGTCAGTTGTGTGTGCATATGTAAACACCGTTGCTACGATACTGATAAAATTGTCTGTTTGATGTGTGTGAGGGAATGTGTATTGATTTTTGAGGTAATGGTGAACTTTTAATTAAAGTGTAGCCGGTCTGACGGTACAGACCACTGGGTGGTGTGTGTGTGGTGTGTGGGTGTGGTGTGGGTGTGTGGTGTGTGTTTTGTGTTGATGTGGTGTGGTGTGAAAGAGATGAGAGTGACATAGAGGAGATGGAGGATGAGAGGAAGTAAGAAGATGGGCGGAGAGGAGAGTGAGGAGAGAGGGAGAGAAAGGAAGAGAGGATTTATCGTTGTCAATTTTATTCAGCCATTAACTCTGTCATGATATGTCAGCAATGATCTCTTTTTTTTCTGTCTTTCTGAGTATTCAGATCTCTCTATATTTTTCTATTTAAAAAATCCTTCTTTCTTTCTTGTTTCTCTGTTTATTTCTGTGCTTTCTCTGTCTGTCTGTCTGTCTGTCTGTCTGTCTGTCTGTCTGTCTGTCTGTCTGTCTGTCTGTCTGTCTGTCTGTCTGTCTGTCTGTCTAGCTATGCACTTCCATACACACACACACTTAACACACATTTGAGTATCTATCTATCTATCTATCTATCTATCTATCTATCTATCTATCTATCTATCTATCTATCTATCTATCTATCTATCTATCTATCTATCTATCTATCTGTCTGTCTATCTATCTATCTATCTATCTATCTATCTATCTATCTATCTATCTATCTATCTATCTATCTATCTATCTATTTGTCTGTCTGTCTGTCTGTCTGTCTGTCTGTCTGTCTGTCTATGTATCTATGCACTTATATACATACATACACAAACGCACAGGCAAACAGGCAGACACACACACACTCACACACACACTCACACGCATGCACGCACGCACGCACGTACACACACATACATACACATACAAACACACGCGCACGCATCTGCGCGTTTAAAGGCAAATCCAGAAGATGAAGAGGGATATGATTACAGGAATTGCATGTTGACGTAACACAGAGAGAGAGAGAGAGAGAGAGAGAGAGAGAGAGAGAGAGAGAGAGAGAGAGAGAGAGAGAGAGAGAGAGAGAGAGGGAGGGAGGGAGAGAGAGAAGCGCACAGGGACAGAAACAGAGAGACAGAGACAAAAAGACACAGGAAGGCAAACAAGGCTGAAAGCTTGCTTTCTAACAATCGGAACAAGCCTTTAGTAGAGAGCACAATGTTGAGAGAGAGAGAGAGAGAGAGAGAGAGAGAGAGAGAGAGAGAGAGAGAGAGAGAGAGAGAGAGAGAGAGAGAGAGAGAGAGAGCGAGCAATTTCAAGATAAAACAAGAATAAAAAGAGCACAGGGGGGAAAAAGCCAGACCTTTGAGCCAGGCTTGCCGGGGATACACACTATGTGGGCCACGCATGCGCACACTAGCGATCCCAGGCACAGGCCACACACCGCTTGTAAAGAAGATGGGTGGCGGCGCATTCTGCAGGTGATAACCTCCCTTTCCTCTAGCTGAAAGAGAGGGGGGATAGGTCTCCACAAAAAGGAAGGATGTTGTGCTGCTGTGATGACATCACAAGTCCTCCTGATGAGACTGAATTCATGACGTCATGTGTTGGAACCGAACGCACACGCTACGTCATACTTAGACGTTGAAGCGCCGTCCATTCTTACGTCGACTAGTCAGGGCAGCTAGGGCCGGTGGTGTGGATCCCCCACATACCCAGCATGCATGCGCTCCGCAGCCTGGCAAGACTGAATTTCGTCAAGTTGACTTGGTGTCGCTCGACTCTGCCCAGAAAGTGTTAGTGCAATGCTGTAATGATTGCTATGCTGTAATGACTTTATGTCTGTAATGACTTGCTGTGCTGTAACGACTTGTTGTGCTGTAATATTCTGTAATGACTTGCTGTACTGTAATGACTTGCTGTGCTGTAATGACTTACCATGCTGTAATGACTTTCGTGCTGTAATGACTTTCTGTGCTGTAATGACTTGCTGTGCTGTAATGACTTGCTGTGCTGTAACGACTTGTTGTGCAGTAATATTTGTAATGGCTTGCTGTGCTGTAATGACTGCTGTGCCGTAATGACTGCTGTGCTGTAATGACTGCTGTGCTGTAATGACTGCTGTGCCGTAATGACCGCTGTGCTGTAATGACTGCTGTGCTGTAATGACTTGCCATGCTGTAATGACTTGCTGTGCTGTAATATTCTGTAATGGCATGCTGTGCTGTAATGACTGCTGTGCTGTAATGACTTTCTGTGCTGAAATGACTGCTGTGCTGTAATGACTGCTGTGCCGTAATGACTGCTGTGCCGTAATGACTGCTGTGCTGTAATGACTTTCTGTGCTGAAATGACTGCTGTGCTGTAATGACTTTCTGTGCTGTAATGACTGCTGTTGTGTTGTAATGGTTGCTGTGCTGCGATAACTTGCTTTGCTGTAATGACTAGCTGTGCTATAATGCTGTGTTGTAATGACTTGCTGTAATGACTTGCTTTTGTGCAGTAACGATTGCTGTGCTGTAACGACTCCTTAATGAGATAATGAGAAGTAAAGTGAATCACGTCAGAAAGACGCAGCATTGAAGTAGCTGTGGTTAGTTGTACTAAACTGTTATGGTTGTAGGATGATGTGAGTGTAACTGTTGCTCACAGGTACACAAGAAGCTATGTGAAAGCATGACCTCATACAGGTATTTTGACAAGTGAAAGAGAATTTTGGTTGAAAAAGCCCTACTTTCTTGTGAGAGTTGAGATTATTTGATACAGAATGTTGCTAGAGACAACCCTCTTGCTGCATTGGGATCTTATAGTTGGGTTCATTGCTTCACGCAAGGCCCTCTGTTATCCTTATCCGAAAGACTAGAACCATGACTCCTTAACTGGTCTATTAGTTTAGTAAGATAACCCCGGTTTCGGATGAGAATCGAACCCATCCGTTTGCTGTCCAGATGGACGCATGACGACTAAGCCACGAAACCATTTTTTTTTTTTACAATGTTAAGCAATCAGGAGATAAGATATGCATGTACAGAGTGCCGACTATCTGTGAAGATATATATATATATATATATATATATATATATATATATAATATATATATATTGTATATGTATATGTGTGTGTGTGTGTAATTACTCGCCGCGTGACAAACATTTTTGAGCATGCATGTGTGTGTGCACGCACGCGCGTGCGTGCTTGTGTGCAT
>CM060334.1:9363363-9375863 GCA_030674155.1 Stramonita haemastoma
ACAGGAAGTGGCAAAATGAGAAACGGACAAGTTTATTTTCGTAACACGTTGTCAGAATGAGGGCTTGGGTATTTTCAAAACACATTTAAAAGCAAAAGGGATAAAAATTTATCCCTTGATATTTCATTATAAGGTAGATAAACGGATATAGTTTAATAATTATTCAAAATCTCAAAATTGACAACTTGACCCCTACCTGCCTTTAATGGCTCCTAGAGCAAAATTGGGTAATGTGCTAAGCGACTCATTTCGTGGCGGAGCGTCACATTTTTGCCTTGCCACTCTCCTCCTGCGAGAGAGAGACAGAGACAGAGACAGAGAGAGAGAGAGATGACTGAAAAAGCCACACATAGTCCCCGAGAAGCAGAAGACAGGTCCCCTTGTGTTGCTGTCTGTTGTCTGCTCTCTTCTGAAGTGTGCACTCGCCGCGCACTGACCTCAGATCATCTGTCTGAAGGGGAGTTTTCTGCTGGTGCTTGTCTTAAGACGCCAACTCCATTTTATCATTTCGGTACTGCCCCCACCATCTACCTCCTACCATGATCTACTCACTACACCAAGATGGACCGAGAGACAGATAGACACAGACACACAGACTCTCTGTCTCTGTCTCTGTCTTTGTCTCTGTCTCTCTGTCTCTCTGTCTCTCTGTCTCTCTGTCTCTCTGTCTGTTCTCTCTCTCTCTCTCTCTCTCTCTCTCTCTCTCTCTCTCTCTCTCTCTCTCTCTCTCTCTCTCTCCCCCCTTAAAAATCAAGGACACAATGATTTCATTCACACCCACCACACTGACCGTTGCAGCCTGACAGAGAGTGATGTGAAACAGAAGACCATTCTGTACACTGCTGTCTGTCAAGCACCACTGGTGCATCGTTGCAGAGGCAGTCACCTCCACAGAGTGTAGTCCGAACAGCACTTGCTAAGCCCCTTTACTGGCCAACAGCCCAGTAACGGCTTCATCACTGAAACACACCAGTCAGATACCCCCACTGGGGGTGCTAGCTATGGAAGATAATGATGATGACGGCTATGGAGAAGTAATTTGATTGGAGACGGCTTGACTGGGCTCTGCTTCACATTATTTTTCTTTGCCAGAGGACTGTATCTTTAGAGTCAGCGTGACGTGAAGGATGCAGATATCTACAGCGGTGGAGTTGATTCTGTCGTGTTTGCGTGAAAGGGAACAACTCTTAATTAAACACCGAATGGTCCCAGTCTCTTCAGAAAGGCATACGCTTAGGATAGGAGCTGGCAGGATTTTAAAAAAAGCACCCCCAAGCCAAGGACACAACCTTTCAGCATGTCATAAGCTACGCCTTTCTGTACGTGTATTAAAAACAACCCCAAACCATGGAGATTACCTTTAAATCATAAGCATGCCATAAGCTAAGTCCTTTTGTCCTTGTATTTCACATCTCACTGGCATTCTTATGGATAGAAAATCTTATTTGAAATCAAAGTCTGTTTTCAAAGGGTTTAAGCCTCATCTGCTCACTATGTTCGAATTGTCCAGGCTACTGGGACTGGGACTGGCTACCAAGACAGCTAGAGCTACAGATCATTTAAAGCTTGACTCCCGAAGTCGTAGTGTGGCTATCTTCATGGTGGGCAAAAAACGGTCGCATACTCTAAAACTTACAACTGGTGAACCTCGTGAGCTGTAGCTGAGGAAGGAAAAGAAGAACAATGTAATGAAAGAATGGGAACCCCAAGTGTGGGCAGGAAGAGGAGAGGTTGGATGGTCAGGAGTGCACAGTTCCATAGCAGCTAGCTAACCGCAAACGTGTAGACGTGGAGTCAGGCAGTTGTCACTGAACTGTGGTGTTTGTGTCTTTCCAGTCAGCTTCAGAGAGAGATTTGATTTGATTTGATTTGGTTTATTCTTTTATATCGAGGATAATGGAATAAGCACTCTTGTGCTTTTTTTACATCCAGTCCCTGTGTGTATGCAGTTTTGTAAATGTCATCTGTTCCCACCGGCACACGATGGCCTACTCTTACGAACAGCGGAACAGGATTTAACGTGTGCGCAAGAATGTTCTGCGTGCGTTCGCCACGGGGCCTCGGTTTAAAGAGAGAGGAGAGAGAGAGAGAGAGAGAGGAGAGAGAGAGAGAGAGAGAGAGAGAGAGAGGAGAGAGAGAGAGAGAGAGAGAGAGGAGAGAGAGACAGACAGACAGACAGACAGACAGACAGACAGACAGACAGACAGACAGACAGAAGACAGAGGAGACAGAGAGAGACACAGAGAGAGAGGAGACGACAGACAGACAGACAGACAGACAGACAGACGACAGACAGAGAGACACACACAGAGAGAGATGGAGAGGAGATGGAGAGAGATGCGATGGAGAGAGGGAGGAGAGAGAGAGAGAGAGAACGTGATGCTTTTGGGGGGGGGGGGAGGTGGCATGGAAGAAAAGAGACGAGCAGAGAATAGAACAGAACATTGTCTTCAGTTCCAAGCCACACTGTAATCCCAGTGAAATAAAAAGCCCAGCTTGAAATCCAATTTTGTTTGATCAAGATGTACATCTGCAGAGAACATTAGCTTTAATGATCTGATTTTTTGTGTAGTGCAGAAAAAAGCGAAAGGAACTGAAGTCCCGTTATAAATCTGCAGGAGAACATTAGCTTTAAATGATCTGATTTTTTGTGTAGTGCAGAAAAAATGCGAAGGAACTGAGTTCCCGTTTAAATCTGCAGAGAACATTAGCTTTTAAATGATCTGATTTTTTTTTGTAGTGCAGAAAAAAGCGAAAGGAATGAAGTCCGTTTATATCTGCAGAGAACATTTAGCTGTTAAATGATTCTGATTTTTTGTTGTAGTGCAGAAAATGCGAAGGAACTGAAGTCCTGTTATAATCTTGCAGAGACATTATGCTTTTAAATGATTCTGATTTTTGTTTTTCGTGTAGTGCAGAAAAAGCGAAAGGAACTGAAGTCCCGTTATAAATCTGCAGTGAAGGACACGTAAAGAAAATATCAAGTCTTTCTGTTGACAATAATTATACTGCGGTTTTTGGTTTTGTTTTCTGCTGTTTTAAGGTATAGAATTAAAAAGATTCTTTTCAACATTCTGATTACTTCTTTTCTTCTTTGTTTGGACGTTTCAGAAGGTTTAGAGAAATTTTCGTTTTTTTCGCTTATACTTTCGATTTTTTGGGTGGTGGTGGTGTTTTCCTTGGTTCTTTTTTTTGTTGTTGTTGTTGTTGTTTTTCTTCTTGAACTTTTTGTCTTGTATTTTTTGTTGATGATGACCAATTTTTGTTCTTTCTTTCGATTTTCTTTTTATGTTTTATGTTCTGTATGCTGTTGGTGTCGATGAGTGTTGTGATCGTTCTTTGATTTTTGTGTGGCTTTTTTCTGTCTACTCAGCACGTCGTCAGTATTAATGATTTTATTCCTCCCTCCATTTTCCAATCCATTGCATCTGGTTGGAGCTTTTCTGTATATTTAGTTCAATGACACACAGCTCAGCCAGGTCCTGTGCATGCATTCCTGTGCGCATCACTGCAGTCTGAAGTAAACAGGCTGTGTGGTTGGCTTTTTGTGACTCTTTTTTCTTTGGGTTTCTTTGCTTTGTTCTTTCTTTTCGTTTCTTTCGTTTTCTTGTTTCTTTGTTTCTTTCTGTCGGTCTGTCTTTCTTTCTTTCTTTCTTTCTTTCTTTCTTTCTTTTTCTTTCTTTCTTTCTTTCTTTCTTTCTTTCTTTACTTCTTCTCTTGTTTCGTTTCTTTTCTTCTGTTTGTCTGTCTTCTTTCTGTCTCTTTGTCTGTCTCTCTGTCTTTCTGTCTGTCCTCTCCCTTCCTCCGTCTCTTTTCTTCTTTTTCTCCTGTCTTTCTCTCTTGTCTGTCTGTCTTGGATTCTGTCTGTCTGTCTGTTGTCTATCTTTCTCACACTCTCTATGTCTGTCTCTTTCTCTCTTTCTTGTTTTTTTTCTTGTATTTCATTACTTAGCAATAATTGCTAAACATTCGATTTTTCTCATTGAGTTTGTCTGTTCTCTGTCTTTCTGTCTGTCTCTCTCCCTTCCTCCCCTCTCTTTTCTTCTTTTTTCCCCCCTGTCTTTCTCTCTATGTCTGTCTGTCTCTGGATGTCTGGATGTCTGTCTATCTCTCTCACTCTCTATGTCTGTCTCTGTCTCTTTCTCTCTTTCTTGTTTTTTTTCTTTCTTGTATTCCATTACATCAGCAACTCATTGCTAAACATTTCGATTTTTCTCATTGAGTTTGTAGCTTTGTTCAGCACTTTTAATATGCCTCTCTGTGTTTGTCTGCTGTCCATTTACCTGTGTGTGTGTGTGTGTGTGTGTGTGTGTGTGTGTGTGTGTGTGTGTGTGTGTGTGTGTGTGTGTGTGTGTGTGTTGTGGTGTGTGTGTGTGGTGCGTGTGGTGTGTGTGTGCGGTGTGTGTGTGTGTCGTCGTGAGTGGTGTTTGTGCGCACTCGCGTCGCTCGCGGTGTTGCGCGCACGTGTTTGTGTGTGCTTGCGTGCGTGCGTGCTTACACGCATGCATGTGTGCTTGCATACATGCATACGTATCTGAGTGTGCATTTGTATGTGTATGCATCTGTGTATGCGGCGTGCATGTGTAATGTGTGTTTGTGAGAAAACGAAAACCAGCAGAATGATGCAGTCATAAGAGAGAGAGAGAAGGAGGAGGAAAAAAGCAATAATGTCCACAAACAAGGAAAAGGGGACGGGGGGAAAAAACAATCCTTCAGATGGAATATGCACAAGGGCATTAAGGAGTAAACAACAGAATTGGACAGATTGGAATTCCACGTTATGATTGAATCAATCTCAAGAGAATAGTTTTGTTGATTCTTTTTTTCACTTTGTCTTTTATGTCATCTCTCTCTCTCTCTCTCTCTCTCTCTCTCTCTCTCTCTCTCTCTCTCTCTCTCTCTCTCTCTCTCTCTCTCTCTCTCTCTCTCTCTTCTCTCTCTCTCTTCTCTCTCTCTTCTCTTTGTCTGTCTGTCTGTCTGTCTGTCTGTCTGTCTGTCTGTCTGTTCTGTCTGTCTGTCTGTCTGTCTGTCTGTCTCTCTTCTCTCTCTCTCTCTCTCTCTCTCTCTCTCTCTCTCTCTCTCTCTCTCTCTCCCTCCCTCCCTCCCTCCCTCCCTCTTCTGTCTGTCTGCTTCTGTCTGTCTGTCTGTCTGTCTGTCATTCTACACATTTCTGCTGAAAATGATATTAACAATAACAACAATATTGACAGCAGCACTATTACAATTACTGAAATTACACTGTCTACAAAAAAACACACACAAAAAACAGTGTCAACACACTATTGTTCACTGAAGTTATGAAGTGTTACATCAAATAAATAAATCCTTCGTTACACAGTCATATTATAAATTGTAACTTGATTTACAAAACAGTTGGTGATATTTTGGATGGTGTTCGATAAAAGAATGTGGTTCTTGATCCCTGGTGAGTGTCTCTGCTTCCCACTTTTGGCAGGAGGAGAGATGAGCCAGTGACTGTGCTTCTACACCCTCTGTCTGTCATTTATGCAGCTTTTAGGGCACTTAGTGGGGGCGGGATAGCTCAGTGGTCAGAGCGCTCGCTTTCCCCCAGTCAAGTTAAGCAATGTCGAGCGTGGTTACCAGTTGGATGGGTGACCATTTCCGCGCCTTAGCTACAGTACAGTTCCCTAGTTCACCCTGCTCTCAATGGGTACCTGCCCTCTTTAGGGTCAGGGAAGGTAAAGCAGCGAGGGAGAGGAGATGGGCGCCGCCCTCAACATGCTGACCCCTAGAGAAGCTGAGGTCTCTGACGCCTTGCTCCCTACGACTATATAGGTTATGGGACACCTTTACCGTACCTTCTTACCCTTCATAGCACTTGATTTACCACAGTAGAGTTGTTAGGGTTAGCCACAAGGTGACTGGAAGAGAGAGAGAGAGAGAGAGAGAGAGAGAGAAGGAGGGGAGAGAGAGAGAGAGAGAGAGAGAGAGAGAGACAGAGAGAGACAGAGCAGACAGACAGAAGCAGACAGAGAGACAGAGAGACAGACAGGGCAGACAGACAGACAGACAGACAGACAGACAGACAGACACACACACACACACACACACACACACACACACACACACACACACACCACACACACACACACACACTACAACACCCCACACACACACACACACACACACGCGCGGGGGAGGGGGAGGATGTGGTGATGCACAAAAGAAGAGCTCTCTTACCCCCCCCCCCCCCCCGCCCCCGTGGTATAAAGCAGATTTACATGCTAGAAAAATGGAGATAATTTTTATTTTTATTTTTTATTTTATTTATTTATTCTTTTATATCGAGGATAATGGAATAAGCACTCTTGTGCTTTTTTTTTTTTTTTTACATCCAGTCCCCGTGTGTATGCAGTTTGGTAAATGTCATCTGTTCCCACCGGCACACGATGGCCCACTCTTACGAAAAGCGAAACAGGATTTAACGTGTGCGCAAGATGTTCTGCATGCGTTCGCACACGGGGCCTCGGTTTAAAGTCTCAGAGAAGACTGTGTGTCTTCCTTTCTTTCTTACTTTTTTCTTTTCTTCTGTCCTGTACTTCTCTCTGGATCCGTTTGTCATTCTGACTGTCTGTTTGTCTGCCTGCCCATCTGTATCAATCTCGGTACGTATGTATAGCTATCATCATCTGTGACATTCCCATACGACTGAATACGCTCAGTCAAAGTCTTTGACACCGGTTTATCCCCAGTCTCACTCAGTCATTCTGCCGCAGCCTCACACACACAGACAAGCCCACAGAGACTGGCTGACCATAAGCCCAGGCTTCATTAAAGGTCCTCAAGCCCTCATTGCTGGGTCGTTCCCGTGCCGTTCACCTCTAGTCTCTATACACAGAATGCCTGCCACCTCCTCAGCCCCTCACTGTCGATAACACCACACCAGCAATGACTTAGTCGCTGAAATAAACCCTGTCAGATGCCCGCACTGGGATCGCTACAAGGGATAGAAGAGGATAAGCATGATGTGTCGGAGATACTGGGGGAAACAGACAAGTAAGGAAACCATTCAACACAGACACAAAAAGAAAAAAAGAAAAAAATGGGTGGCTCTGCTCTAGTGATGACGTGAATTACACGGGGAGAGTAGCCTGAATTTTACGCAGGTAAATCTGCTATAACTAACCGTACAAAATGTTGTGCAATATAGCTGAATCGGGTTTGGGACTACTTGTCTAGGTCCGTACTCTATACAGTTTGTTTTTATAGATGTTTCATACTGTCGTTGGGGCCGGTGGCATACAGACATGATAATTATGTAGTGTTTGATTATGTGATTTTTGATTAACACTGTCGATTTTGTGTTCATAAAAGTGAGCGAGTCTAGAGTGTGTGGTCCCAGTCTTTCCACAAAGACCACACTTAGGATAGGAGGTGGCACATTTTTTATCAAAATTCTAGCAAAATGCTAAAAGCTTACCTTTTGATGAGTGCACTGTGTGTGCTCCATTGGTGCACGTACATTGAACAAAATGTGCCTACAATCAAAAGAAGTATGTCTTCAAATAGTTTAAATCTCGTGTCCAAAACCCTTTCCCCAGTTTGCAAACTGCGACAGCCAAGGCAGTCAGTGCTACATCCCAGCCCGTTTTCAGAACAGACAGGCACAGTGTTGGCAGGAGGACAGACCTACCTCAAGACTGCGAGTCCACAGTCGTCTAGCAGCTAGCTACAGACGTAGAGATGTGGAGTCAGACAGTATTCATTCAACTCTGTTGTGTTCTGACTTTCCATTCAGCTTCAGAGGGAAAAGTTTTCTGTGGAACAGACAGACACACAAAAGGGACTGGTCCAGTGAAGACAAAAAAGAGATCCCCCTACCCCTGTCCCCCTTCTACCAACTGCCTTCTCCCGTCTATCTTTTGAAGGCTGGACTCCCCACTTGCCTGAGGTTATGCTCTGGAATGGAACAGATCTGTCAGTGGTTCCACCTCTCCCCCTCCCCTCTCTTTGGTTCCACACACTCCTTAACTCATCCCTTTTATCCATTGAAGCCCCATTGCCTCCCTAAAACACACACGCACGCGCGTACGCACGCATGCACGCACGAACTTACGAACTTTTCTTTTTTCTGTCTGCTTGTCTGTCTGCCTTTCTCTCTTTTTTTTTATTTTATCTGGGTCGCTCGTTCAGTTGCTTTTTCATGTGAGTTTGAACATTAGTTTTTCTCGTTTACTACCGCTACAGGCAGGCAGACAGACAGACAGACAGACAGACAGATATGGAGTGACAGTACGCTGCAAAGAGAGACACCGAGAAACAGAAAAGTGGTCAGGTGTAAAGAGACAAAGACAAAAAAAAATGAGAAAGAAACTAGAACGAAATGGAAAACGATTCTTTGGGGTGGGGGGAGTGAGGAGAGGGAACATGGTATCAGAAAGAAGAAGGAGAGACAGAGAAAGAAAGAAAGAAAGAAAGAAGAAGAAGAGAGAGAGAGAGAGAGAGAGGAGAGAGAGAAGAGAGAGAGAGAGAGAGAGAGAGGAGAGAGAGGAGAGAGAGAGAATATGAATGAATGAATAAGACAACAGAGAAAGCATTGTCTTCCGTTCCAAACTGTCTTGGGTTTTTTTTTTCAAGAAAAGAAAACGGAGAAAAACCTTGGAGTCTAATTCTGTTTATCAAGATGGAAATCAATCAGGAACATTGGCTTCCAATCGTCTTGATTTTAAAAAAAACAACAACGTTAGAATGAAAGCATCTTTACAAATCCGCTATAAAAACAAATTTAAGAAAATGTCTTCTTGAAAGCGTTCTGTGTCTTTTAAAAAAATAAATCTTTATACATGTAAAAACATGATCTGATCATTTGTCATTCATGTTATCTTACCCTAGAGGTTTTTGAGAGATTCTGTAGCAAAATGAAGCATTTATATTTATCTGTCATTCCTCATGGGGTTTACTGTCTTCTTCATTTTTTAAGCTTTACCATTTTGGAGGCTTGCGTTTTTCCTTTTCGACTTTCCTGTCACTTGGTGAGAATTGCTATATTTTTGTTTTCTTTCTTTCTCTTTTATTATTTTTAGGCGCCTATGTGTTGTTGACCATTGCTGAGAGAGAGAGAGGAGAGAGAGAGAGAGAGAGAGAGAGAGAGAGAGAGAGAGAGAGAGAGGAGAGAGAGAGAGAGCGCAAGTACAGAGACAGACAAAGACAGAGAGACCGTAAGTGATAGTCATAAAAAAGAGAAGCAGACAATTAATTTTTTTTTTATATAAAAGGATTTTCACAACCCTAGAAAACAGACAATGACTTCACGAAAAGAAAAAGAAAGCGAGAAAAAAAAGATGAATTATTCCAATGGAAAATGTTTTAAGGGGATCAAGTGGCAAGCAGATGATTTTGACAGACTGAAGTTCCAGAGCATGACTGAGGAAATCTCCACAGATTAAATTGGTCTGGGTCTTTTTATCTTGTTTTTTATTAAATATAATTTTGTTCCGGTGTCTCTGATCTCATTCTGCTCAGTTCAGCTAAAATAACAACGAAACCTGTATTTACGATGTTGATCATGACACTGCTGCTGCTGCTGCTGCTGCTGCTGCTGCTGCTGCTGCTGACTACTACTAACTACTACTACTACGACTTCTGCTGCTGCTGCTGCTATTGCTACTGCTACTACTACTACTACTACTACTACTACTACTACTACTACTACTACTACTACTACTACTACTACTACTAACTACTACTACTACTCTATACTACTACTACTACTACTACTACTACACTAACGACGACGACGACGACGACGACGACGACGACGACGACGACGACGACGACACGACGACGACACAACGACGACTGCTGCTGCTGCTGCTGCTGCTGCTGCTGCACTACTACTACTACTATAACTACTGCTGCTGCTTCTGTTATTGCTGCTACTGTGCTGCTAGAAAGAGACTACTAAAATGATGGAAACAGTAATCATCAGAATACCTATGATAATGATTACGATGAAGAAGAAAAAGAAAAAAAAGAAGAAGATCATAATGATGATGAAAATAATCAAAAGTACATTCGGTGGGATCATTAATTCATTCACAATGGAAAGACAGACTATTTGTAATTACATGCCATTCTGTATTCAACAGGGAACCAGTGGAGAGGGAGAGTAAGGACAACGCATGATAAGATCAGAGCTGAGGAGACGGGCAGGTAAGTCAAGCAATGTGTTTTGATTGTTTGTTTGCTGTTGATTTTGATCTGTTGATGTTTTGGTGATAGAGAAGAAGCACATCCCACATTCGGATGAGACTATAAACCGAGGCCACGTGTACGAACGCACGCAGAACATCTTGCGCACACGTTAAATCCTGCTCCGCTTTTCGTAAGAGTATGCCATCGTGTGCCGGTGGGAACAGATGACAAGATTTACAAACTGCATAAACACGGGGACTGGATGAAAAAAGCACATGAGTGCTTATTTCATTATCCTCAATGTTAAAGAATAAAGGAAAGAAAAAGAAAGATAAGAAACACAACACCAAGCCTTGACGGTACTCCAGCACAAAGTTTTTTTGGATGTATTTTTCTTGTTGCACACTGTAAGAGAACATGCTGAATACAGGTAAATCTGTGTAACTCAGGTCAGTTAGCTGGACGGATCGAAAAAACACAGTGTTGGAAGGAAAGAGCTTGGTCTAAGTTGATGCCAAAGGGTGCCATCAGTTTTGAAAATATGAACAAGAGATAGTCTTAGTAAAATGTAGCAGTTTTCCTCAGACGTCACAGAGTAAAAGAGATCCATGTGCTTTGTTGTTACTTGCCTGTTTTGTTTTGTTGGTTATTTTGCTCGTTTCCTTGTTAAAAAATGATAAAACAAAATAATGAAAAAACAGCATGCATACAGGTGTCGTGTTTAGACACCATCCCTGAGGAAAATCGGGGAGTCGGAGTCCACAGGGCGATTCGTGACTATATATGGCAGCCTTCTGGCGGCTTCTGCGACGGCACTGGGGCCATACGTATGGGCGATTGCCTTTCAAGTGGACCATTCCAGTGACATGGGGGCAAACTGTCGTGTAGCAAAATGGAAATAGGGTAAAAAAAAACACACAAAAAACAACAACAAAAAAACCCCATGCGGATGACGTTTTCGAAATGCTTATTGATAAAAGAAATTGATTTGCAATGAAATTTCTGTGTTTTTCTTCATAAGAGGAGAAGAGCTTTACTAGTGATTGTGTCGCTAAATCCCCAGTAATGCCTCTGTTAGAACACTGGCTTTACCACTATGGCTCAAAGACAAACAGGCAGAGAGGAAGAGAGAGGGAGGGAGGGGGAGAGAGAGAGAGAGAGAGAGAGGGGGGGGGGGGCGAGAGAAACCTTTAGTATTTTATTTGCATGAGCATTTTATAGTTTTGATGCTTGAACAAAAGAGAGAGAGAGAGAGAGAGAGAGAGAGAGAGAGAGAGAGAGAGAGAGAGAGAGAGGAGGAGAGAGAGAGAGAGAGAGAGAGAGGCACGCATGCACGCTCGCATGCAGGCAAGCGCGCGCGCACACACACCACACACACACACACACACACACACACACACACCACACACACACACACACACACACACACACACACACCACACACACACACACACACAGAGGCAGAGAACGTAGTTAAGTAGCCAAGAGGCCCAGACAAGGGCGAAATTCTTTACACTAAGAGAGAGAAGAAAGAGAGAGAGAAGAGAAAAGCTGGAAGAGAAAGGTGAAAAGCGCTGTGGAGGGATTAGACAGGCAACAGATACAGCTGACAAACAGGCTTACCGGATTAGCAGTGAATGGATCGTCTGAGAATACTCTTTTTTCTTTTTCTGTCTTCTTCTTCTTCCTGTTATTTTCTTTTCTTTTGGCCTCCTCCTTTCCTGACGTTTCATTGTTACAATTTCAGTTAATAGCTGTGATGCAATTTAGTCATGATAATGATGATAATATATAATAATAATAATAATAATAACAAAACAACAACAACAACAACAAAAAACGATACTACTACTACTACTGTTTGCTTTACAAGATTCATCGCTATATAAATTCCATATACTACTACATACTACTAACTACTACACTACTACTACTACTACTACTACTACTACTACTACAACTTACTACTACTACTTTACAACTACTACTTACTACTACTACTACTACTTACTACTACTACTAAATACTGCTACTGCTACTGCTACCTGCTACACTTGACGTTACTCACTACTACTACTACTCTGCTCTCTACTACTACTACTACTACTACTGCTCTGCTGCTGCTGCTGCTGCTGCTGTACTACTCTGCTACTCTACTCTACTACTACTATACTACTACTACTACTACTACTACTCACTACTATAATATACCACTGCTGAATGTATCAGTCTAATGTCAGACCACGTTCTGAGCTTTGACAGTCAGAAGATATATTAACGTGGGGTTTGCAGGCTCAGTAAATGACCTACGTGTACAAGACTTAGTGTCATCCAACTCTTCTCTG
>CM060334.1:9380863-9393363 GCA_030674155.1 Stramonita haemastoma
GGGGGAGGATCTTTTGGAAATGATACAGCTGCAAGGAGACTTAAACTCCTACCCTCAGCCATTATTCACAGTACAAAAGACCACATTTTACCCACTAGGCTATCCCGCCCCCCCCCCCCCCCCCCCCCCCCCACTTCCGGCCCCTCTCCCCGCCTTTCCAATCCTCCGTTAACAACACTTAATGTAAAGCAAGCATTCTAGCGGCTGGATTAAAAACAACCCAAGTTTGTGTATTGATTTTTGTTCTCTTCCAGCGTCCGTCTTTTGTTTGGTTAATCACCATCATTTTCCTCTTACTCCTTACTGCTCAAAAAGCCTCTTCAGCATCATTTCTTTTCGGATATGAAATACTGTTGGCTTCATTATACTGAGATAAAGAGACGGGGGGGAGGGAGGAGGGGGGGAGAGAGAGGTGGGAGAGGAAGGGAGAGAGAGGGGTAGGAGAGAGAGAGAGAGAGAGAGGGGGGGAGAGAGAGAGAGAGGGAGAGAGAGAGAGGAGAGAGAGAGAGAGAGAGAGAGAGAGAAGAGAGAGTGAGAGAGAGGAGAGAGAGAGAGAGAAAGAGAGAGAGAGAGAGATGAGACAGACAATAGGAGCAAGCACCGAAACTCTCGCACGCACACATCCATACACAAACACACACAAACACACACACACACACACACACACACACACACACACACACACACACACACACACACACACACACACACACACACACACACACACACAACACACACACACAGATACATTCAGATGATGTATTACTGACATACTCTTTTTTGTCTGGCTATGTCGAAAGAAATGAGGAAATGGACTTTTTACAAACTCACACGGACATCAAAGAAGTGAGTCTGTCTGTGATAAGGATTCCACGTCACTTCCTGTCTGTGACAAGGATTCCACGTCACTATGTCTGTGACAAGGATTCCACGTCACTATGTCTGTGACAAGGATTCCGCGTCACTATGTCTGTGACAAGGATTCCGCGTCACTATGTCTGTGACAAGGATTCCACGTCACTATGTCTGTGACAAGGATTCCGCGTCACTATGTCTGTGACAAGGATTCCACGTCACTATGTCTGTGACAAGGATTCCACGTCACTATGCCTGCGACAAGGATTCCACGTCACTATGTCTGTGACAAGGATTCCACGTCACTATGTCTGTGACAAGGATTCCATGTCACTTCCTGTCTGTGACAAGGATTCCATGTCACTTCCTGTCTGTGACAAGGATTCCATGTCACTTCCTGTCTGTGACAAGGATTCCATGTCACTTCCTGTCTGTGACAAGGATTCCACATCACTCCCTGTCTGTGACAAGGAATTCAGCCCTGATGATTATGGCATTCGTGGTCGGCAGGGCTATAAACAATAATTATGGTACGGTATGGTACCAACTACTCCTCAAGGAGTTATGGGAGAAGTGCAGGGAATGAACATGTGAATTAAATAAGCATAGAAATGACAGTGGCAGAAAACAGACAACTACAGATTTGTCTCTGTTTTTTTTTTCTCTCGTTCATTGACAAGAGCTCCGAGGTTCACAAAAGGTGAGATTTTTCCATATACGACTGTTTTGGTTCCCCCATTGCGGTATCCGCATTCCGATTTCGGGATGAACAAAAGTGCGATCACAGAAAAGTAGAGACGGACGGTAGCCCGTTGGGTAGACAATGGGACTTTCGGTTTGAGGCCGCACGGCCGCCAGTTTAAGTTTTTGTGTAAATTTACGGTTCAGAACCTACACAAATCTAACCAGCAGCTTACTGCACACTTGCCAGTCCGTATGAGAGAGAGAGAGAGAGAGAGAGAGAGAGAGAGAGAGAGAGAGAGAGAGAGAGAGAGAGAGAGAGAGAGAGAGAGAGAGAGAGAGAGAGAGAGAGAGAATGAAATGAAATGAAATGTTTATTTATAAAGTCCATGGTCCCTTAGAAGGGGGACTACAAATAAAGCAAGCAAAAAATATGATGAACATGTGATGACATTATGTAACATAGATACTTCTCCTTTCAAATGCTTTATATATATATATTATATATATATATATATATATTATATATATATATATATTATATATATATATATATATATATAGGGGTGTATGGGGTGCTTAAGGAGAGGTGGTACCTTTGTAAACCTGGCAGTAGCATCCCTCGGGATGGACGGGAGCACTGGTCCTCACTTGGCACTCAACTCTCACTTCTGGGTCCGGGTCCTTAACCCACCCACACCCCGGTAACCGCTTCTACTGGCGGGCGAAACGTTGTGAGGGGCTGGTGCATTCTTAATCACCAGTAGGAGTCTTGGAGAGGAGATGGGCGCCACCAAGCTTCCTCAAGCCCACTGCAAGGACATGATGAGAAAAGCAAAACAGAAACACATGCCGGATCGGTCGAGGCCCGGATCAACAACGACCGCGCTACCCACTGCAAGCCTCCAGGGTGGGAGTGACAAGTGTGCCACTGGAGCAGAACTAACCCTAAAGCTTCCAGCTAAAGGGGTAACCATTGGTACATGGAATGTTAGAACTCTGTACCAAACAGGAAGAGTACAGGAACTCACACATGAATTACAGAGGTATAAATGGGACATCCTAGGGCTTGCGGAAGTCAGATGGATTGGCTTCGGAGAAACAACCACGCAAGACGGCCACAAAATATGGTACAGTGGAGATGAGAAACTACACCAACACGGAGTAGGCTTCATTGTCAGGAAAGAGATTGTGTCAAGCATCATCAACTGCACACCAATATCCAGCAGACTCATCTCAATCAGAGTCTCTGCAAAACCCCAGAATCTCACCATCATCCAAGTGTATGCTCCAACATCTGACTACGATGATGACCAGATAGAAGAATTCTATGAAGAACTTGAAAACGTCATCTCCAAAACACCCAAAAAAGACATCCTTATTGTGGAAGGCGATTGGAATGCTAAGGTGGGACCTGATGCCTATGACACCTGGGCAGGAACCACAGGACGCTTTGGACTGGGAGAAACAAATGACAGAGGACAGCGGCTGCTGGAATTCGCAAAGAAGCACAAACTAACTCTGGCTAACACACTCCACCCTCACAAGCCATCTAGAACATCAACCTGGCACTCACCAAATGGTCTGATTCATAATCAAATTGACTACATTCTGTCACCCCAAAGATTCAAATCCAGCATAAACAAGGCAAATACAAGAACATTCCCAGGAGCTGACATTGGCAGTGACCACGACCTTGTACTTACCACCATCAGGCTGAAACTGAAAGCAAAACAACAGCCAAAAAGCCCACGCATAAGATTCGACCTGGAAAAACTCAAAGACCCAACAGTGGTTGAGATCTTCCAAGCCAACATTGGAGGAAAGTTCGCCGCACTCACAGCCATTGACAATGATGTGAACACATTAGCCAACAACATCAAAGAAGTGCTAACGACAGCAGCAGAAGAAACATTAGGCAGAAGCAGAACAAAGAAACAACCCTGGGTGACAAATGAGGTTCTTGACCTCTGCGACAAAAGAAGAGAACTTAAGAAGCAAAAGTTCACAAGTCAAGAAGCCAACAACAAGTACATGGATAGCCACAGAGAAGTGAGGAAAAAGATGAGAGAAGCCAAAGAAGCGTGGATAGAAGAACAATGCAACAACATCGAAGATGGAATGGCCAAGGGAAACAGCAAAACAGCTTACAACACTCTGAAAGCACTAACGAAAACCACACAGCCTAAAGCCTCTGTTATTGAAGACAAAGAAGGAAATCTTTTAACGGAAAACAATGCCATCCTCCAGCGCTGGACAGAATACTGTGAGGGATTGTATAACTACCCACTACGCCCAGATACCAACATAGTTTCCAACAAACCCCCTGAACACCAAGATAAAGACCCACCAATACTAAGGTGTGAAGTAGACACAGCTATTAAACAATTGAAGAAGGGGAAGTCCCCTGGAATTGATAACATCCCAGCTGAACTCATAAAAAATGGAGGGAATGAAACAGCAAGGCGATTCACAGATCTTTGTCAGAAGATCCACGACACCAAAGAATGGCCAAAAGAATGGACACAGTCTCTTGTAATACCCCTGCCAAAGAAAGGAAACCTCAAGCAATGTCAGAACTACAGAACCATCAGTCTCATAAGCCATCCTAGCAAGATCATGCTGCAGGTAGTCCTCAACAGACTGAAAAACCAAGCAGAAAAACTCCTGGCAGAAGAACAAGCGGGCTTTAGACCAAAACGCAGCACAATGGAACAAATTTTCAACCTGAGAATTCTGATAGAGAAACATCTCCAACACCAAAAAGACTTGTACCACAATTTTATAGACTTCAAAAAGGCCTTTGACAGGGTATGGCATGACGGCCTCTGGCAAGTACTCAGGCACTTCAACATTGACAACTGCCTAATTGAAGTCATCAAGGCTCTGTACGAGAATGCAAGAAGTGCAGTTTTCATGAACAACAACGTGGGCGAGTTCTTCAAGACCACGGTTGGAGTCCGCCAGGGCTGCCTTCTCTCACCTGTACTCTTCAACCTCTTCCTCGAAAACATCATGACAGAGACACTGCAAAACCACCACACCTCCATCTCCATTGGTGGAAGACCCCTTTGCAACCTCAGATTTGCAGATGACATTGACCTCATGGGCAGCAGCAAACAAGAACTGCAAATCCTCACAGACAGTCTAACAGACCGAGCGAGCGCATACGGCATGGAGGTCAGTACTGAGAAATCGAAGATCATGGTCAACAGCGCGAGTAATGACAGCACGGAAATAAAGATGAATGGAGAAATATTGGAAGAGGTGAGCCAATTCAAATACTTAGGCTCCATCCTAACAAAAGATGGCACATCAAACAATGAGGTGAAAGCTCGCATTGCAACAGCAACATCTGCTCTAGTCAGACTCCAGAGGATCATCAGAAGCAACAACATCAGCTTCTGCACCAAATACCACCTCTACAAATCCCTCGTAATATCTATCCTCCTATATGGCTGTGAATCATGGACTCTGACAGCAGAGTTAGAGAGAAGAATCCAAGCATTCGAGAACAAGTGCCACAGAAGACTCCTCAAAATATCATACAAAGAACACAAGACCAATAACTATGTGAAAGAGGAAATCAAAAAGCGTGTGGGCCCCCAAGAGCCTTTGCTCTCAACCATAAAGAGGAGAAAGCTGATGTGGTTTGGTCACACCACAAGACACAACACCCTAGCAAAAACCATCTTGCAAGGAACAGTCGAGGGGAAAAGAAGAAGAGGCCGCCAAAAGAAATCATGGGTTGACAACATCAAAGACTGGACTGCCCAACCCCTGCAACGCCTCCTACTAGCCACACAGGACCGTGAAGCATGGAAAAAGATCTCCGTTGCGTCTTCTCTCATGTCCCCCCTACGTCCTTTGGGACATGGGACTGAGTGAGTGAGTGAGTGATATATATATATGTATATATATATATATATATCCAGTTAGAGAGAGAGAGAGGAAAGAGGAAGGAAAGAGAGACAGACAGACAGACATACAGACAGATAGACAGACAGACAGAGGGAGAGAGAGAGAGAGAGAGAGAGAGAGAGAGAGAGAGAGAGACAGACAGACAGACAGACAGACAGACAGACAGACAGGACAGACAGACAGACAGACAGACAGACAGACAGACAGACAGACAGACAGACAGACAAAGACAGAAACAGACAGAGACAGAGAGACCCATAGATAGATAGAGTAGACTTCTGGCCAAGATGTAGCAGGGATGATGAATTGCGATAGAGAGTTTCAAAGGGTCATAAATATTAGGAACACAATGAGATCACAGGCCTAGAAATGAAGAGTAGCTAGTTTTTTGTTTGACTGTTTTGTTCCATGGGTAAGTTCTCTTCTCTCTCTCTCTCTCTCTCTCTCTCTCTCTCTCTTCTCTCTCTCTCTCTCTCTTCTCTCACTCTCTCCTCTCTCTGTCTCTCTCTCTCTCTCTCTCTCTCTCTCTTTCTCTTCTCTTTCTCTCTCTCTCTCTCTCTCTCTCTCTCTCTCTCTCTCTCTCTCTCTCTCTCTCTCTCTCTCTCTCTCTCTCTCTCTCTCTCCTCTCTCTCTCTCTCTCTCTCTCTCTCTCCTCTCTCCCTCTCTCTCTTCTCTCTTGCCTCTCTCTATGTCTCATTCACAGACACACACAGACACACACAGACACACACACACACACACACACACACACACACACCACACACACACACACACACACACACCACACAACACACACACACACACTTACACACGCACACACGTACACACGCATTCAGTCCCTCATTCACTCAGACTCCGCTAGAGAGGGAGGAGACAGACAGACAGACAGACAGACAGACAGACAAAGAGGACAGGCAGATATCGTACAAGACACTAAGGCAACACAAAAGGTGGAGAAGAAAAGCTGTATTGATTACCCCCCCAAAAAAAAAAAAGAAAAAAAAAAGGAAAAAAAAAGAAAGGAAATATTCTTAATGCTAAGCTTAGATAAACAGATAGATGCGGAGAGCCAGACACACACCAAACACACAGATCAACAGATAGCCAAACAAAGTGACAGGCAGACAGATAGACATCATGAAATACAGCAGAAGAATAAACCGAAGATAAAGAAAACTCTTAGTCAAAACTGATCACAATAACAAAAAGGACCTTATCATAATTCTAAGCGTGAAGAAACAGACAGACACAGAGAGGCAGACACATTAATAGACATACAACAGACAAACAGGTAGACAGACAGGCAGGCAGACATCAGAGACATGAATAGGACTGACAGACAGACAGACAGGCAGACAGACAGACAGGCAGGCAGGCAGACAGGCAGGTAGGTAGGCAGACAAACATACAGGCAGACAGGCAGGCAGATAGACAGACAGACATCAGAGACAAGAGGAGAACACACACAAGATGAAGAGCACTAGTTATACTGATCAGAAAGGGACAGGAGAAAATGTGCTAATTAAATCACAGTCAGATTCAAGAAAATACAAACACACAGTTGAAAATGCCAACAACCCTTCCCCCAACCACCCCCCCAAAAAAAAACAGACCGACAGACAGGTCAACAAACAAGCAGGTCGACAGAAAGACAGACAGACAGACAGACAGACAGACAGACATGTTCACAGTCAGGAAAACAATGTCCGGCTGTAAAGAACGATAGTTTTGATGATTAGGAAAACAAAGCGCACGCACGCACGCACGGCACACACGCACGCACACACGCACGCACGTGCGCATGCACGCACGCACACACGCACACGCACACACACACTCACACAACGCCATACACTCACACACACACACACACACACACACAACACACACACACACACACACACACACACACACGGTCAAATCTACCCAGCCAACACAATTATAACAGACAAAGACCACGAGCTGTAGTGATCCGAAAAGCAATGTTATAGCTAGACATCATGGTAAACTGAAATAATGGCAAGAGGTGAAAGATGGAAAAAAAAAAAAAAGGCAAACGTACAAGCAGTCCAGCATACAGAGATGTCGACATCGGCCAAAAAACCCAAAAGCCGGCAAGATAGGAGGAGACAAAAGAGCGATAAACTGTATTGATCATGAGACGAACAAGCTGAACATGATACAACGCTGTACAAACACAAAGCTACACACTGACAAACATACGCGCAGGCAGACCAAACAGACAGACTTGAACAAAACAAAACACACACAAAAAAGCAAACAGCCAAACAACAACAACAACATGTGCATAGATACGAAGAGAATTTAAGCATTGGCAGGTCTGCACTGTAAGTTGACCCGAGAGATGGTAAAAAAAAAATCGCCATCATTGATTCGCAAGACGCCGCTGCTGAAATTTGAACCCACGACTTCATTGGGGCTTCCACAGGGATGGAGGTCTAACGCTCCATTCACTCAGCTACAGGGATCCCCAAAGAGCAGATAGATAGAAAAGGCATGCACGCGGACACACACACAGACAGACAGACACACACACACACACACATGATCATAAGCAGCAAAACAACACACAAGAGAAAAAAAACCGACCCTCCCATCCCCCCCCCCCCCTCCTCAGATCCGTTGTATTGATCAGGCGAAGAAAGGACATTAACGAGATGCTAACCTAAAAAAAAACACACAAAAAACTCAGAGAGATACAGAAAGACAGACACCCAGACAGGTAGACAGACGAACAGACTAACAGAGAAATACTGTGAAAGACAGCAAGACAACACAAGTTATGAAGAAGGATCCCTTTGTATTGACAAAGACAGAGAGAAAACATCAACACAACGCGAAACCAACCCCCAGCCAAATACAAAGCGCAAACAGAAAACTCTGCATCGACAGACAGACAGACAGACAGACAGACAGACAGACAGACAGACAGACAGACAGACAGACAGACACGTGATACATGAAAATAACGCACACCCTGCTAATAATCGTAAAGAAGGGTAAACTTAAATGGTATGGGCTGTCATAAGATCAAAAGGACTTGCAAAAACAGTGCTGCAAGGCACTATCCAAGGAGGAAGAAAAAGAGGCAGACCAAGGAAGAAATGGGAGGACAAAATCAGCGAATGGACAGATCTAGAACTCAACAAAACCCTGAGAAAGGCAGAATAGAGAGAGAAATGGAGGGAACTGGTTGTCAAGTCTTCAGGGGTGCCCCCACAGTCGCCAGACTACGGGATGGATGGAGGGAGGGAGGGAGGGAGGGATGGAGGGATGGGTGTAGAATGACATTTCCGCTGATATAGTTCAAATGCGTTAAGGATTGTGCCAACAATGGAGAACGCAGTTCTAACTCAATTCCTTGAGTTAAAATGATGCACTAGTCAATCCCAATGTTTCAACACAGCAATACCGGACAGCAATGGGGATTCATTCCTCTTTGGCTAATGACTTGCTTCACGCCCCTTCACCATGTTTTCTGTGTTATGTCTCACAGCGCCAGGAAAGTCAAGGGGTCTAAGTTAGTAAAAACAACGCTTACTAGAGAAACCGTTTGAGACATAACAGACAGACTCACAATCAGACAGACCAACGGACTGACACGCAGAGATAGCGTTCGAACACTGCCAGACAACACGAACAAGAAAAAAAAGTGATAGCTTGTCTGATCTAGAAAAGAAAACACTTGTAACCATGATACCAAGGCAACAGAAAGAGAGAGAGAGAGAGGGGGAGATAGAGAGAGGGAGAGAGAGAGGGAGGGAGGGAGGGAGAGAGGAAGAGGAATAAAGAGAGGGAGAGAGGAATGGAGAAGGAGAGAGAGAAGGGAGGGAGAGAGAGAGAGGGAGGAATGGAGGGAGGAAGAGGGATGGAGAGAGGAAGGGGGAGAGATAGAGAAGGAGGGAGGGAGAGGGAGGAAGGGAAGGAAGAGGAGGAATAGAGAGGGAGGAAAGAGGGAGGAGAGGAGAGGAGAGGAGAGAGAGAGAGAGAGAGAGAGAGAGAGAGAGAGAGAGAGAGAGAGAGAGAGGAGAGAGAGAGAGAGAGAGAGAGAGAGAGAGGGGCAGGCAAACAGTCCGAGAAACACCATCAAATAATGATGTCAAGACAAGAGGCCCAGAATGCAGAATAAGAGATGCCTTGATGACAGGGCAGAACAGACACAAACACGCTGCTCAACAGCAAGTTCCCTGCTGAAAAACACAGAAACACGGCACAATATCAAACCCACCCCCCTCAACCCTCACCCTCTCTCTCTTCTCTCTCTCTCTCTCTCTTCTCTCTCTCTCTCTCTCTCTCTCTCTCTCTCTCTCTCTCTCTTCTCCTCTCTCTCTCTCTCTCTCTCTCCCTGTCCTCTAAACATCTCCTCTCCCCTTCCCCTCTTCTCCCCGACTGCTGACTGTCTAATGAACACTTAGCTGTAGCAGACAGAGGTGCGGAGACAGACAGAAGTGTAGCAGTATTTGCTGGCTGATGTGCCCAGCGCTGAACTGCTGATAGAGGAGTAGAGTAACTGGGGGGCAGGGGTTCCAGTCCACCTCCACGGAACTGTTCGTTCGAGGTGATCTTCCCCACCGAAGCTAGCTAACCTTGATTGCCCCCTGATCTTTCCCAAGTCCTGTGGATGGGAATGAACATAGAGTGCCTGTATACTTTTGACTTTGACTTGATTTTATACATAAGTCACCTTGGTGTGGGTCATCTAAAGCGTAGGATACAGATGACACGAACATACCCAGCATGCACTCAGCGCCTGGAGAGGGATGGGCTCTACCAGGTTCAGCTTGTTGGAGAGATGTTGTGAAAACTTCAGTGCAGTGCCCGTACCCCTCCTGTACTGCAGGGGTTGCAGGCACCAGTGTCCAGTCTAGTTGCAGAGGGAGGGGCAGTCTTAGGGTTGCCTGGCCCTCTCTGGCACTGACCTCAGACATCTGATCATGTCGCATTTCGTGAAACTGCATAGAAATAATTCCTGTGAGAGACAGACAGAAGAGAGAGAGAGAGAGAGAGAGAGAGAGAGAGAGGAGAGAGAGAGAGAGAGAGGAGGGGGGGGGGGGAGAGGGAGGGGAGAGAGATTTATTCTTTTATTGTTTTATATCGAGGATAATGGAATAAGCACTCTTGTGCCTTTTTACATCCAGCCCCCATGTGTATGCAGTTTTGTAAATGTCATCTGTTCCCACCGGCACACAATGGCCTACTCTTACGAAAAGCGGAACAGGATTTAACGTGTGCGCAAGATGTTCTGCGTGCGTTCCCACACGGGGGCCTCGGTTTAAAGTCTCATCCAAAGGACTTTTGGGGAGAGTGGAGTCAGCACTGATGTTAACTCCAGGAGTAAAATCTCCTCGACCGGACTCGAACACGGGTCGTCAAATTGCCAGCGCAATGTTCTGACACTAGGCTATCCGCCCCGAGAAAGAAGGAGTAGGGGGAGAGAGAGAGGAGAGAGGAGAGAGAGAGAGAGAGAGAGAGAGAGAGAGAGAGAGAGAGAGAGAGGAGAGAGAGAGAGAGAGAGAGAAAAATCCCTACCCTTCGTTCACCAAGATACTGACGCCGAGATTTTAACCCACGACTTTATAGATCCATGGGACTGAAGTCAAAGCAGCCTTACTTAACCACTCGGCTACAGCGTCCGTCTCCCATTCTGAAGCAGAGCAATAAATATGTTAATGTATGAAGTAACCTCCCTAGCTGACATAGCTTTTGGCCAGGCCTAGCTAGGCCAGCATCCCTCCAGCAGAGAGGTGATGAACTGAAGCCCGAGTTCCCTGTAGATTCTGTAGCAGCGCAAATCAACACGCAATAGCTACACACTCCGACCACCAGCACTGTTGTCAGATCCTTTGTTGTTGCTGCCTGCCTGTTTGAAATATTCATCACTTTTCCGCGCACCTGCAAGCTCCGCTAACATAAGAACAGCAAACAAGGCTGGTTGCCGAAACGTGATTTCATCAAATGTAAAGGGCTTTTTAATGTGTTTTTTTTCTGCAGCACTCGGTCTGCCCAATGGATCAGAGGGGAGGCTGGGGACTTCAAAAATGGAGATCAAAGCTGGCAAGAAGATCAGAATTGAAATCCGCCTGTCAACTCCCCCCCCCCCCCCTTTCTCTCTTCTTTGTCTCTGTCTCTGTCTCTGTCAGTCTGTGTGTTTGTCTGTTTGTCTCTGTCTCTGTCTGTCTCTGTCTCTGTCTGTCTGTCTGTCTGTCTGTCTCTCTGTCTGTCTCTGTCTTTGTCTTATCTGCCTATGTATGTCTTTGTCTCTCTCAATGTCTGTCTATCTGTCTGTCTCTCTGTCTGTCTCCGTCTGTCTGTCTGTTTGTCTATCTGTCTCTGTCTCTGTCTCTCTGTGTGTCATGCACATGCCCCTTTTTTGTTTGCACTCACACTGCAGTCAAGCGAAAGAGCCCAGCTTTTAAAGGCAGGAAAAAGACACTCCAGTGGAAAATGTGTTGAAACGGGGCTGTTGTGGAGGAGTGGGAACAAGATAATATTATCACTTCATTTGGGGTTTTCTATGTCGTTGCCTCCACTCGTGTGATGTGCCACTGCTGCTGCTTTCAGGGCTGGTTGTGATGGTGGCTTTCATAGCCACACACAGGCTACATCAGCTGTACCTGACAATCAGGATTTTGCATGAGGTGTCAGTCGTGTTACCCATACCCTCTGCCATAGTTGGTCTAGCCCTCTACGATAGAGGAATTGGATTTTAACGTCTAGAGAAGATGCGGGATAGCTCAGTGGTCACAGCACACGCTTTCCCCCAGTCAAGTTAAGCAGCGTCGAGCGTGGTTACCAGTTGGATGGGTGACCGTTTGCGCGCCTTAGCTTCAGCACAGTCGCCCAATTTCACCCAGCTGTAAATGGGTACCTGCCCTCTTTCGGGTCAGGGAAGGTAAAGCAGCCAGGGAGAGGAGATGGGCGCCGCCCTCAATATGCTGGCCCCTAGAGAAGCTGTGGTCTCTGATGCCTCGCTCCCCTTCGACCGCCTAGGTTATGGGACACCTTTACCTTTTTTACCATTT
>CM060334.1:9410863-9418363 GCA_030674155.1 Stramonita haemastoma
ACAGTTTCAAACCAGATAGAAGTTAGCAGTTTTCTTTGGCGACAAACAGTTGCTCTAAACGAAGTCCTATCAGGACTGCATTGCACCAATAGTAAGATAGCTTGGAAGTCGCCAACAAGCACTGAATGTTCATTCTGTCCCTGGAAAAGAGAAGTGTCGAGGAATGGTCAGTCCTCCTTGTTAATACTACAGAGTGTGTTTTACCCATGATGGTGGCTTATGTATTTTCTAAGGTTTTGTTCTGGATTGAAATCATCGAAACCAACCAGAAAGTATGCCAAAAATAGTTTTAAAACAGCATATGACATTTAAATTTCCCAGCCATCTGTATGTACAATTAAGTAGTGTTGTTCACATAGTTTACAGAACTAAAATTTTTTTTAATCAGGTAAACTGTAATGTGGAGAACCTCATGACAAAAGTTGATGGTGGCTGTTACAGAAAATAGCTTCATCACCATACTGTTTTCACCATAGTTTTCTCCATACTTGCTTTTAGTGCGCAACATAACTTATGTATCGCACGTGGTGTACGGCATATATGTACTGTCTTCACCATAGGTCTCTCCATGCTTGATTTTAGTGCGCAGCATAACTAATGTATCGCACAAGGAGTACGGCATGTATGTAGTGTTAGCCACTAACAGTGATCTGAAAGTGAACGTTAAAACCAAGCTCGGATCAACTTTTTTCCTTTCATAACAAAAAAAAAATTGTCGGATATAATTATAAGGGCAGGAGCAAGGAATGGAGGCCTGTGTTTTTTCCTTGTGGGAGGGATATGAGTTGGGAAAAAAAGATTGGAAAGAGAAGGTGGGGGAAGAAAGAGAGAAAAGATTTCAGTTACCTCCTCTCTGTGACGTTTTCCCCTGACCTTTTATCAGCAACGTTGCTTTCTGGGCTTCAGTCGGGGATTTTCATTCGAGACTTTGCTTCTTTGACATTTTTAGTCCGTGACATTTGCCTTCTGATAATTCCCTCCAACTGTTTGTCCCTTTGGCTGAAAAAACTAGCTTGATTTGGGCAGGGCAGGGCAGAGTGTAGTGGACTGACGTTTGATGAAGATCCTGCAATCTTTGATGATAGTTTTGTAGTGGGTTCATTAAATAATGGAACTTATACCGTTTTAACATTGCACAACGAGATCGGCGTATCTGTCTCTGCCTGCATCTGATGCTGTTCTCTGTTCTTGCATCCCCGCACTATGAACCAGGCATGTTAGCGTCAGCCATACCACGGGCCATAACTGCCTGCTTTTATCCACAAGATGGATAATCTTTCTCCTCTGCTCGTGAACTAAGATACACATGTTTCTGTACAGAAAGACAAGGGTAAAGGAAGAATGTCTGAAAGGCAGTTAGACAGACAGAAGAGCAGGCAGTAGCAGGAGAATCGGCAGGTGGGTGGAGGAATAGGTCAACAGGAAAGTAGGTAGCTAGGTGGTATATGCAGGTAAGTGGACAGGTAAGTAGGTTGGTAGGTATGTATGGAGATAGATGCGTCAGCAAATGTCGTGATACACTGGTAGATGAGTTAGCAGGTAGGTTGGAAGGGTGTAGATAGGCAAGGAAGATGGTAGGTGTATGTAGAGATGTAAGGTTAGAAGGAAAGTAATTCAAAAAGTAACAGTAAAAGAAAGAAAGACTGCAGGGCGACAATAGCAAGAATTACGGCAAAGTAGAAAAACGAAAGAGGGGGAAAGAATGTAGGAAAATACTCTTGTTATACAAGATTATTACAAATAATTATCAGTACATCATTATACAGGTACAGCTGACTAATCCTAGCTGACACGAGAAACAAAGCACAGCGAAACAAGGAACTCGTAAAAGCAACAGAAAACATCACTGAAAAGAAGAAAGAAGAAAGAAAGAAAGAAGAAAAGAAGAAAGAAAGAAAGAAAGAAAAAAGAAAGAAAAAAGCAAACAATAATGAACAAAACCGCAGGGAAAAAAAAAGCTAGAAGAAGGAGAAAATAAACATTAACTGAGCTTAAAGGGATACCAGAAACAAAAAAGTGCAGGGATAAACACCAAGGAAAACTAACCAGAACAAAAAAGTGCAGGGATAAACACCAAAGGAAAACTAACCAGAACAAAAATGCAGGGATAAACACCAAGGAAAACTAACCAGAACAAAAAAGTGCAGGGATAAACACCAAGGAAAACTAACCAGAACAAAAAGTGCAGGGATAAACACCAAGGAAAACTAACCAGAACAAAAAAGTGCAGGGATAAACACCAAGGAAAACTAACCAGAACAAAAAAAGTGCAGGGATAAACACCAAGGAAAACTAACCAGAACAAAAAAGTGCAGGGATAAACACCAAGGAAAGCTAACCAGAACAAAACAGTGCAGGGATAAACACCAAGGAAAACTAACCAGAACAAAAAAGTGCAGGGATAAACACCAAGGAAAACTAACCAGAACAAAAAAGTGCAGGGATAAACACCAAGGAAAGCTAACCAGAACAAAACAGTGCAGGGATAAACACCAAGGAAAACTAACCAGAAACAAAACAGTGCAGGGATAAACACCAAGGAAAGCTAACCAGAACAAAAAAGTGCAGGGATAAAACCAAGGAAAACTAACCAGAACAAAAAAGTGCAGGGATAAACACCAAAGGAAAACTAACCAGAACAAAAAAGTGCAGGGATAAAACACCAAGGAAAACTAACCAGAACAAAAAAGTGCAGGGATAAACACCAAGGAAAACTAACCAGAACAAAAAAGTGCAGGGATAAACACCAAGGAAAACTAACCAGAACAAAAAAGTGCAGGGATAAACACCAAGGAAAGCTAACCAGAACAAAACAGTGCAGGGATAAACACCAAGGAAAACTAACCAGAAACAAAACAGTGCAGGGATAAACACCAAGGAAAGCTAACCAGAACAAAAAAGTGCAGGGATAAACACCAAGGACAACTAACCAGAGCAAAAAAGTGCAGGGATAAACACCAAAGGAAAACTAACCAGAACAAAAAAGTGCAGGGATAAACACCAAGGAAAACTAACCAGAACAAAAAAGTGCAGGGATAAACACCAAGGAAAACTAACCAGAACAAAAAAGTGCAGGGATAAACACCAAGGAAAACTAACCAGAACAAAAAAGTGCAGGGATAAACACCAAAGGAAAACTAACCAGAACAAAAAGTGCAGGGATAAACACCAAGGAAAACTAACCAGAACAAAACAGTGCAGGGATAAACACCAAGGAAAACTAACCAGAACAAAAAAGTGCAGGGATAAACACCAAGGAAAACTAACCAGAACAAAGAAGTGCAGGGATAAACACCAAGGAAAACTAACCAGAACAAAAAGTGCAGGGATAAACACCAAAGGAAAACTAACCAGAACAAAACAGTGCAGGGATAAACACCAAGGAAAACTAACCAGAACAAAACAGTGCAGGGATAAACACCAAGGAAATGTAACCAGAACAAAAAAAGCAGGATAAACACCAAGGAAAACTAACCAGAACAAAAAAGAAAGGAAAAGACAAGGAGAGACAAGCAGGATTTCTAGACAAGGAGAGACAAGCAGGATTTCTAGACAAGGAGAGACAAGCAGGATTTCTAGACAAGGAGAGACAAGCAGGATTTCTAGACAAGGAGAGACAGGCAGGATTTCTAGACAAGGAGAGACAAGCAGGATTTCTAGACAAGGAGAGACAAGCAGGATTTCTAACAGACAGACAGACATCTAGCTCCACAAACAAGCACACACTGCTGCAAACTCCAGATCTTCTTCTCAAAATAAGCACAGGCCAATTGGAGCGATAGGATATCCACGGAGAAAGAGGGAACAAAGAGCGGGCGAGGGAGGGTGGTGGTGGTGTACAATCGATAATGCACCGGGAATATTTGAACGTGAAGGTGGGTAGGGGGCAAGAGAGAGAGAGAGAGAGAGAGAGAGAGAGAGAGAGAGAGAGAGAGAGAGAGAGAGGAGAGAGAGAGGAGAGAGAGAGAGAGAGAGAGAGTAACTTAGGTGGGAAGTGAGGGGGGGGGGAGACAGCATGCTGATGTAACGCTAGCACAGAACAGAACTGCGGAAAGTTACAATGGAAAATACATTGCCTGCATTGTGTAGAAGAGAATACATGCAATTTGTTTTCCGACTAAAAGAAAATGCGTATGTGCGACTGAAAAGAATGGAGGATGGATGGTAGGCATGCATGCAAGTTTGCACAAAACTGTATATGCATTGACACTTATAATGCATCATGCGCAAGTGTGTGTATGCCTGCCTGCCGGCTACATACCTACCTAAGTTCACACACACACACACACACACAACACACACACACACACAACACACAAACACACACACATACGTGCGCGTACGCACGCAAGCACGCACGCACACAGAGCAAAAGCGGGCACGCTTGTGCAAGAAATTGCAGCATTGAGAGAACAATGTGACAGACAGACAGACGATGAGACATATGTATTAGGTTAAAAATGATATGGACAATTGTACTGGACCCGTATATCATCTTCATTGCCTATGAGTGTGGTAATTATTAGGAATGAGTTTCCACCTGACACCATATTATGCTTTACCTTCTTGACACTAATCAATATATGGGATAAATAAAAACAACAACAAAAACTTAAACGGTATCACTAAACAAGTGCACAAAAGTATCAAAACCTGTACATGTAGGTGTATTCATCGTAGCAGTTGGGAAAAACCCCAACAGGCAGTGTCAGACCTTTTCAAAAACCGTACTGCTGCATCGTAGACAACAATCATAACCCAGTTCCTACCAGGACAGGATTTTCTCTCTCTCTCTCTCTCTCTCTCTCTCTCTCTCTCCTCTCTCTCTCTCTCTCTCTCTCTCTCTCTCTCTCTCTCTCTCTCTCTCTCTCTCTCTCTCTCTCTCTCTCTCTTCGTGTGGTGTGTGTGTGTGTGTTGTGTTGTGTGTGTGTGTGTGTGTGTGTGTGTGTGTGTGTGTGTGTGTGTGTGTGTGTGTGATGATCAGTGTACATCTTTCCAATGATGGAACACGTGCAACCCGAGACCTCCTCAGAGACTGGTTGCATGGTCTGTTGTGCCAGATATGGTTCTGAGTTACGTCAGCGACAGGAGACAGGACATAGACACATCACAGCTAGCCCCGACACCGCCCATCCATTCTGAAGGCCCCGGAGAGGGGGTCACCACTTAGCTAGAATGCTGCTGCCACACCATAGGGAGGAATCGCTATGCAATGCATTCCTGAATCTGTCAGTGAACAGGTTATGAAATGAGACCAAAACAACATTGACAGAAAGGGAAAAAAAAAGTAGGTTACTACAGCAAAACACCACACTTCTTTGTTGAGTTAGCTATTCGGTAGTGTATAGCCTAGATGATTACAAAGACTGTATATGTTTGTCGTGACTACCCATTTTTTTTCAAAAAGTTTTCCATGTGTGTTTGTGTACTTTTTCCTGTTTAGAGAGGGTTCTGTTCAGACTTTTGCCCCGGACAACTTTCTTGTTGCCGTGGGTTCTTTTTAAATACGCTGAAGGCGTTTTGCTCATGGGACCACGGTTTATTAAAACAAACTGTCATTTAAAAGTTGGACTAAAATCACAGTTTCTGAGAGCAGAGCAGGCCACAAAGGGAAGAAAATCTGACTGGAGACATTCTAACCACCACCTTTACCTTTGCTAAAGCTATTGTTTCATTTTCAGTTATATCATAAGAAATGATTAGATATAAATTTCTCTTGATAGAATTTATCTTAATGTGACGACCCTTCAGAAAAAAAGCTTGAAGAGATTAAAGAAAAAAAGAGATGTAGGCCTGTATTCACTCTTTCATCCTTATTCCCCAAACTGCTGTTTTATCAGATGTCAAAGAGCGGAGAGAAACCATTCGGCTCAAACAGGATATTGTTCCGAGACTGAAAATTGGCTCAGAATATGTTATGTTCGGTCTGCACATTTTCCTTGTCTTTCCTGTTCACCCCCCTTTATATATATATATTTTTTTTCTTTTGTTTTTCTACTTTACATAGCAGTTACAAGAGACAGATGGATGGAAAAGAAGAAGAGAGAAAAAGAAAAATCAGAGGAAGGGGGTGGAGGGGGAGGAGGAAGACAAAGGGGGGAGAGGTGATTAGTTTTTTTTTTTAATTTCCTTTTCGTGACTGTTTTTTTGTTGTTGTGAGAGGTTGGGGGGTGAAGGGGGAGGGGTGGCATGGGGAATTGTTGACATTTTTCTGAGTCTTCATTTCCGTGGCATTTCTAGTCCAGTGACATTTCCCCCCTGTGACTTTTTTAGACTTTTTTTTTTAAACCTTGTTTGCTGCTAGGGAAACTAGCCTGATTTGTGCACAGCTAAGTTGAGTCTGTTCAAGGATTTCTGTAAAGATACGTTGGATCAAACCTTGTGCAATACTTTCGTGTAATTGGTCCATTTGTTAACTGTCTTAATTCGTGAAATTTTAACTATACAGTTAAGATAGGTGGCTGGGTCTCTGTGTGTGTCTGTCTTGTTGCTGTTTGTATACAGTGCTGATGGTGTGCTGGTTATCTACGGCACTGGTCTCAACTGGCCTACCCTTTCACATAAGGTGGGTGGATGGGATGTGGGTGGCTTTTTCAACTGAACATTGTTTTCCTCTACCAAGGATTTCTCTTATGGAAACCAACCTCTTGTTTGTTGTTGATTTCATGTTGTGTTCTAAGAGAGCTAGCTGAGCATTGATAGGACTGGTAGTGGAAAGGTATCGACTAGTTCTTACCATCCATTTTTCTGCTTTATAAATTTCGAACATTATTTCATCACTATGTGTGACCCCTTTGACAACTGCAAGCAATGCATTTTCATATAAAACTTTGAGGTTTTGAGGTTCATCAAAGGTGAGATGTTTGCATTTGCGACCGTTTTTGCCCACCATGAAGGAACCGCATCCGACTTCGGGAATGTCTTGAGTTTGATTATTTGCTGGCAGCATAAGGTCAGAAGGTCTCAAAAACCTCTCTCCCCACTCCTGTGCCCTACCTTCACTTTCAGCCTATGCCAATTCCCTTATTGGTTGTAGGTACACTCTGCCAGCCGTTGCCCCCCCTCCCCTCTTTCTCCCTCTCTCCTTCCTCCTCGGATATTTGATGGCTAAATTGGCCTGTGCTTATTTTCAGGAGAGGGTCTGGAGTTTGTAGCAGTGCAGTGTGTGCTTGTTTGTGTGGCCAGCTCTCTGTCAGAAACCGGCTTTGTCCTTATTTGGTCTCAGTTTTGTTTCTTTTCTTTTTTGGTCTTGTATGTTTTGTAGGTGCCTCTTTTCCCATCCAGAGCTATATTCTTTCTCTTTCATTGAGGTTATCCCCTTTCTTTCCACTTCTTTTTTTTTCCATTTTTTGCTTTGTTTGTTTGAATGGTTTTTTTGTTTTTTGTTCTGTTTTCCTTCGTTAGTTTTTTGTTTTATTTCTTTATGTCATCTATGATTGGTCAGTTGTGCCAAAACTGTTTTCTTTCTTTGTTTTAGTGTTCTCTTTATCTTTCTCTTTC
>CM060334.1:9423363-9433363 GCA_030674155.1 Stramonita haemastoma
CCATAAATGACTACCCGAATACAGAAAACTTGACTTGTAGAGGTCATTTCTGGGTCTTGGGAACGTTAGTAAATGATTATGCCTGTGCGGATTTATTTTGAAGGATTTTTTAATCTTAGGAGGAGCATTTCCGTTTATAACATTATGCATGCACACAGCTTTGTTGAAAAAAAGTCTTTTATGAAAAGTCAGTATATTTAATTGCTTGTAATCAGAGACAGTCAGTGAGCTTGACTTTAACAAAACCAGCTTAAGTGCTCTTTTATATAAACGGTGGATAAGTGAGTGAGTGAGTGAGTGTGGTGTGTGTGTGTGTGTGTGTGTGTGTGTGTGTGTGTGTGTGTGTGTGTGTGTGTGTGTGTGTGTGTGTGTGTAGGCAGACCTGCTGTCTCAGTACTGTACCTAGCGGACACACCTCACGCTTTTGGCCACGGTTCATGTATATATAGCCGCCGCGGTAGTCGAGTGGTTAGGGCGTTGGACTCGTAATCTAAAGGTTGCGGGTTCGATCCCAGCTGTCGGCTATGGCGTTGTGCCCTTGGAAAAGGCACTTTACGGCTATTTTCTCACCCCACCCAGGTGTAAAAGGGGTACCAACCTTGTGTTGGGGGGTTAACCCTGCGATAGACTGGCGTCCTATCCAGGGGGGAGTCTATGACTCTCAGTCGCTTAGCGCCACAGAAACCGGGATAAGCACCGGCCGGCCTGATGAGCCTTAGGCTCGGGACAGACAGACTCATGTATATATATGCACAACACTTAACACACAGGCTCATGTGCGCACACATATTCTTTCTCTCTCTCTGTGTCTCTGTCTCTCTCTCAAACACACACACACGCACACACACGCACACACACACATACACACACACACACACACAGACACACACACACGCGCGCACATGCACATACATATGTATACTATATGATGATTTAAGAACGAGGTCTTTATCTAATGCTAAAATTAAAGACATGAATAATATGAGTAACTACAAGAATGTGAGTAAGTTTTTCAACAACGAGGTTTATCTGTTAGACATTATCAAATATGTGCATGATTCTTTTTTCAGAGGAGAAAGAACATATATACATTTATATATATATATATATATATATATATATATATATATATATATATATATATATATATATATATATATATATATATATATATATATATATATATCTAAGAATCTACATCTTTTAGGAATGTTGAATACGTTTACGTTTGGTGTCAAATAAGTCTTGTTCTGACTTAATGGTAATAAAGTTTTCTGATTCTGATTCACGCACACACACGTACACACACACACACACACGCGCGCGCGCGCGCAAACACACACACAGAGTGTACACACGCATGTATACACACACACACACACACACACACACACACACACACACACGCACACACACAGAGTAACTACTACTACTACTACTACTACTACTACTACTACTACTACTACTACTACTACTACTACTACTACTACTACTACTACTACTACTACTGCAGCAGCTGCTGCTGCTGCCAATACTGATGATGATAACAAGAAAGGAGACAATGACCACACTGATGATGGCGATGACGACGATGATGACAAAGATACTCTTGAGAGAAAGAAAAACAATCAGCCCCCCACCCCCAGCAGCATTGACAATGAAAAGGGAGTAAGAAAAAACCAACAGCCTTAGTACATCAGAGAAAACTGTACAGCCTTAGTACATCAGAAAAAACCAACAGCCTCAGTACATCAGAGAAAACTGTACAGCCTTAGTACATCAGAAAAAACCAACAGCCTCAGTACATCAGAGAAAACTGTACAGTCTCAGTACATCAGAGAAAACTGTACAGCCTCAGTACATCAGAGAAAACTGTACAGCCTCAGTACATCAGAGAAATCTGTACAGCCTCAGTACATCAGAGAAAACTGTACAGCCTCAGTACATCAGAGAAAACTGTACAGCCTCAGTACATCAGAGGAAACTGTACAGCCTCAGTACATCAGAGAAATCTGTACAGCCTCAGTACATCAGAGGAAACTGTACAGCCTCAGTACATCAGAGAAAACTGTACAGCCTCAGTACATCAGAGAAAACTGTACAGCCTCAGTACATCAGACAAAACTGTACAGCCTCAGTACATCAGAGAAAACTGTACAGCCTCAGTACATCAGAGAAAACTGTACAACCTCAGAGCACAGGGGAGGAACACACCGACCATCAGCATACCTACGTCAATATATAAAAACTTTTATTACAGCTATCAACCGTTGTTCTCTGCGCTTTTCTTTTGTTTTTTGGAAGAGTATGGAAGAAAGGAGATGCGATGAGGGGGGTGGGGGCAGTGTAAACCATGGGAAAACGGTGGTAGGGGAAGGGGAAGAAGATAAAGGGGAGAGAGGAGAAATAGCTAGGAGCCTGAATGTATTTTGTACATGACAGTAGGAAACGGGAGAAAAACCAAATTGGTAGAACAGCACAAAAAGACAGGAAAGAGCTGATGAAAATAGGAAAGGAACAAGGAGAGGGAGAGAGAGAGAGAGAGAGAGAGAGAGAGAGAGAGAGAGAGAGAGAGAGAGAGAGAGAGAGAGAGAGAGAGAGAGAGAGACAGACAGACAGACAGACAGACAGACAGACAGACAGACAGACAGACAGACAGACAGACAGACAGACAGACAGACAGACAGACAGAGACAGACAGACAGACAGACAGACAGAGAGGGAGGAAGGTAGACAGAGACAGACTGCTGATGAATATAGGAAAGGAAAAATGAGACAGACAGACAGACAGACAGACAGACAGAGAGGGAGGAAGGTAGACAGACAGAGACAGACAGGCATAGAGACCCATAACAACAATGAAGACAACAATGACCATAATAAAAATGACATCGATTGCAGCAACAAAAAAAAAAGAGACAGTTAAGCAAAAACAAAAGAAAATAAGAAAAAGAAACAGCAATACAAGGAAAGGGGGATAACTAAAAGAGGGGTAAGCGTTCAGAATTTAGATTTGCCGTGGTATAAGACCATTGGGAACATACTGACCACCATCAAGACAGACAGACCCCTAGAGCCATCAAAAAACTTGTATTACAACCTATCGACCAACGTGCTGCTGTGTGCTTTCCTGAAGACACGGAGAAACTGAAGGCGAGAAGGGGAAGGTGCTAAAAGTCTTGGGAAAACGAGGAAACGGGGAGGAACAGGGAGGGGGGGGGGAGGCGGAGAAGGTGGGGGGGGGGGACAGAGACGCCTGAGGATGCGGGTGTGTATAAGCTAAAAGACTAGAGCAGAAGGAAGAAGCAAATGGAGAGAAAAGCAAAACTCCAGGAAATAATTTCCTGTTTGCTTTAGGAAAGAAGTAAGCCCAGATCCTGACGTCTTTTTTTTTTTTTTTGAGGAGAGAGAGAGGGGGGGGGGGGGGGAGGGAGGGAGAGAGAGAGACAGAGGGAGAGATCTAGAGAGACAGAGGGAGAGACAGACAGACAGACAGAGATCACTGAACGCTGAAATGATTTAATGCACATTGGCCTTGGGCCAAAATACCTTAGTTGGGCTTGGGGTGTAACAATGGGTTCTTTCATATCATTGGTAAAGCAAATGCACTAACAAGAAATGATTTATCACTGCTTTAAGAAGAAAAACACACATTTACTCTTTTCCCTGATTATAAACCTCAAATCAACCAGAACCTAAACAGGGAAAGACTATGATGTTTGGAAAAAAACATGCATATTGAGTACGTTTCAAATAGCAACAGTTATTCAATAAACTGCTTGAGACAACATGGTTTTCCTTTTGTTAATAGAATGAAAATATATCTAGACAAACCATGCATGCACTCATCATTTGCTACTCTGAACAGATCTGGCAATGTTACATTAATGCTTAAATAATTCTACAGACAGACAGACAGGGGGGAGGGAGGGAGAGAGAGGGGGGGAGGGAGGGAGAGAGAGAGGGGAGGGGAGAGAGAGAGAGAGAGAGAGAGAGAGAGAGAGAGAGAGAGAGAGAGGAGAGAGAGAGAGAGAGAGAGTGGTGGAGGGGGACAGACAGACAGACAGACAGAGATGGAGAGACAGACAGACAGACAGACAGTGAGTATGAAAGGGATAGATGGAGGTCACATAGAGAAGTGGAGAGGGGCATTAACGAAGACAGAGAAAGAGAGGGGGTGGGAGAGGCGCCAGACATGGTTGAAGATTTAGGGCATTATAAGGCTATACCACAGAGTTGGAAGAGGAGAGAGGACAGGGAAGGAAGGAAGGTGGTGGGCCATGTCTGGCCCCCCTGGCTGACTACCCTCTGGTGCTGAAACACCAGGCACAGCACAGCCACGGGGCCACAGCACAGGAGAGGGGTAATGCACTGTTGGAAGCCTTTTAGCCATCTGAAACATTGTCTGGAAACCATTCACTATGGTGTTGGACTTCAGATCCTCAATTCAAGAAAGATTTTTGTTCTCTGCTGCTATTCCAGAATCAGTGGGTTAAGGTCTAGAAACCATTCACTATGGTGTTGGACTTCAGATCCTCAATTCAAGAAAGACTTTTGTTCTCTGCTGCTATTCCACAATCAGTGGGTTATGGTCTAGATGCTCAACTGTAGCATTTAGTGACTACGGTTCCATGCGTTAAGCACTTGGTACAGAAACCTATAGCAGCCGGGGGCTTGTGTCTGATGAATTCTACATTTCTTTTTATAATTCCACTTATAAAGAAAAACGAACATGCCTGTGGGAAGGATATGCAGGAAAAGAGAGCATGGTATCATATTGATTTGCTGATAGGCCTCAGATTACACTGACCAGTGCGTCAGTCTTTACCATACAGAGAGCTGTGAAAGCTACCTGCAAACCTATGTGCCATATGCACTGTGTGTGTGTGTGTGTGTGTGTGTGTGTGTGTGTGTGTTGTGTGTGTGTGTGAGAGAGTGAGTGATCCTTTTAAGGGGGAAGAGAGAGAGAGAGAGAGAGAGAGAGAGAGAGAGAGAGAGAGAGGAGGAGGAGAGGGAGAGAGAGAGAGAGAGAGAGAGAGAGAGAGAGAGAGAGAGTCAAGTCAAGTCAAATTAATTTATTTCGAGGACAGTGAGTAAGCACCCGTGTGCTTTTTTACATTCAATATATCCCCGTCTTTATCAGGGATAACATCAAGATATAAAAATCTAACTGAATAAATACAACAATGATATAAAAAATAACAAAACAAGAGACAACAACAGCAACAAACTAAAGACAAGAAACAAGGACAGAAAGACAATAACAAAATAACAAAAAAACACACAGAGAGAAAACTGAGAGAAATAAACAGTCGACTGATGATTATGATAAAGAGAGGCAAATAAGCAAGTTGCAAACAAAAACACATAACGAGTCCAGCAACTGAAACGTCATCCCACCACCGTCTGCCAACAAAATGAATGATGTAAATCCTAATATTTTGGTAAAAGGGGAGGAAGAAACTTGACCAATATTCTCGTTGTAATATGATAATAACGAATGACGTTGCTGTTGAAAATGAAAACCCAAGAAAAAAACCCTGTGTATAAACCAAGAAAAGAGAGAGAGAAACAGCATGACTAGCTCATAAAAAAGCCCAACTACCATAGAAGACTAGGGGCTAATACACCTACCATAAAGACTCTCTCTCGCCTTCAGAGCCATCCAAAAGCTTTTACTACCACCCTCCACTACCATGGTGCTCAGTGCTGCTTAGGAGACGTGGAGAAATGGGAGGTGGGGAAGGGGAGATCATGAAAGAAGCCTAAGGAAAGGGGATGGGTGGGGGTAGAGGGGGCAGAAGCGCCTGAGGAGGCCGATGTCTATGATGAGAGAGGAGAAAAAAGGGGAAAAAAGCAAATGGATAGATCAGCAATAACTCAGCAACGGATTTTCTCTTTACTTTAGGAAAGGAGTAAAGATATACTCCACTGGCTGGGGTTGTTGTGTTTTGTTGTTGTTGTTGTTTTTTGGGGGGAGGGAGACCAAGAAAGAGGAGAAAGAGCGAGGGAGGGAGGGGGACTACATAGATCAGTAGATTAACAGACCGACAAAGTGCCATTAGAGAGAGAGACGGACATACAGAGACAACAACAGACAGGGATGGGTTGGGTTTGTGGTTTTTTTTAGGATAATGAAGTAAGCATTTAGACATGTGCTTTCTTTTTACATCCAGTCTCCATATACATGCGGTTTTGAGAGAGTCAGACCAAGACACAGACAGACAGCAGACAGGCAAAGAGACAGGTGGGAAGAGGCTGAGGATTGATGGTAGTGTCACAGGGGAGGCTTAAGCTGTGGACGTGAAGAGGAGAGAGAAGGGGGAAGGAGAGACGGGTCATGTCTGGCCGGCCTCTGTAGCTGACTGCAGGTGCCCAACAGAGCAGAGGGAGAGGGGAGGAGGCACAAATTGGAAAAGGAATGGACTATTAGCCTGGAGGAGAACATGAGGGTATCAAGGAACTGATGGCTTTGACTGTGACCCATTCTCAGAGAGAAGCAGAACACAGACATAGATCATCTTATGTTTATCACTGCTCCTTCGGTTTTAAGTTTGATGAATATTATAGGACTGACGAATGAATTAATCAACCAATCAATCAGTGGGTAGATCAGGTAGGTAATTAAATGATGGATGGATGGTTTGTTGCAGTTTCAAGAAAGAAAAAGTATGAGATACCAAGGTCAGAAAAGTCCTAGCAACAAGCCATAAGTTTGCAGCATAGCTCAGTTTTCACCTCCTCCCCCGTCTCTTTCTCTCACTCTTTCTGTCTCTCTCTCACTCTCTTAGTCTCTCTCTCTCACTCCCTCCCTCTCACTTTCTCTTCTTGTGTGTGTGTGTGTGTCTCTCTCTCTCTCTCTCTCTTCTCTCTTCTCATCTCTCTCTCTCACTCTCTTCTCTCTCTTCTTCTCTTCTCTCTCTCTCTCTCTTACTCTCCTCTCTTCTCTTATGTGTGTGTGTTTGTTGTGTTTTGTCTTTGTTTGTGTGTGTGTGTTCTGTTGTGTGTGTGTGTGTGTGTTGTCTTACTCTCTGTCTGTCTCATTCACTCTGTCTGTCTCTCTGTCTCTCTGTATCTGTCTCTGTCTCTCTCTTCTCTTTCTTCTCTTGTTTCTTTCTTCATCATCTTGTCTCATTGTTTTCTCATGTTTTTTATCTCTTTCTCTTTGTTTCTGTATGTGCTCTGTATCTGTACGTCTGTCTGTCCTGTCTGTTCTGTCTGTCGTCTGTCTCCTCCTCCTCTCTCTCCTCCTCTCTCTCTCTCTCTCTCCCTCTCTCTCTCTCTCCTCTCTCTCTCTCTCTCTCTCTCTCTCTCTCTCTCTCTCTCTCTCTCTCTCTCTCTTCTCTCTCTCTTTTTTCAGCCTTCCTCTCCTATTCTAGTGCACTCTCTTCAGAACTTCTTTGCATGCAGCCATGTTTCTCTTTTGGGACTTTCGTGGTTTTTCTTTCGCTCCTTCAGTCAGTCAGTCAGTGTAGTGGGTGAGAGAGTGTGTGTGTACACACCTTGAGAAGTCTGCAGCCTTTGCTACTGCCGGTATTGCTGCTGCTGCTACTGTCAGTCCTTTGCCAAAACATACCCACCTCCTCCCCCTCCTCCCTCCCTCTCTCTCCCCCCACCCCCTTCCTTACTGACCGCAGGGAATGTCTACTCAGAACCACCGTACAAACTTCAATCATTTTGAGATGATGAGGGGAAGAGACAGGAACCCCCCCCCCCCCCCCAACACACAGAGCTTTTGTGAAGAGGGTGAAAGGTGATGGCCACGAGCCCCATTCAGAGCTGTCTTGTAAACCCCAATATGTTCAGGCGGTAAGAGGAGAGGTGTAGTATGAAGTGGGGGGGTGGGGGAGGAGAGAAATGGGGGGTGGGTGTGTATAGGTGATGGTCCCTGGTTTTGTCCACATAGCTGCCTTGTGAATTTTCATTCCTTGAGAATTGACTTGATGTCTGTCTCTGTCTCTCGCTTTCTTTTTCATTCTGTGTCTGTATGTCTCTACCTTTGCCCCCATGCCCACCCCCCGCTCTCTCTCTCTCTCATATATTTATTATACTATATATAATCTATATTTATATATATATATATATATATATATATCGGTCACTCAGGGTTTTTACCTCAAACAACTTAGAAGATGGTACATGGTGGGTATAGGCTAAACTCACTCGTCCTTGATAATGTCCGTGGCAAATGATAGGGGTTTGTTTCTTTTGTTATGGGGTGGGGAGGGGGTTGTTGCCTCATCTTCGGTGACTTCCCCATCCTGCTGTTCGCACACCGCTCACATCTCCCCACCTCAGCCATACCCAGATTCGTTATGTCTCAACCTCAGGGTCGGAAGTCCACAGGGAGTCCATCAATATCAGGCCGCCATGGGGCTACCAGCCAGAGGGGTCCTGCACTGCTGCTGGGTCACTTTGGTGGTGTCGAGTGGTGCCTCTTCTGAGCTAACATACGCAGGACACCATCTGTTAGTCCCCCTACTGACGACAGTAATCAATAACGTAGCAGGCTGAGGGAGATGCCCACCTAGGGTGGCTACCAGCACAACGTCCCCCCAACCACCCTCTTCCCTGAACCTCCAACCCCAAAGGCTTTGACACAAACTCACCACAGGCACAGAAGTGTATGGGGAAACACCAATGTAAGGTCACCATGAGACCAGAGCAACCGGAACCATCCGATTCAGAGAGTATTTTCTTTTATTGCATGATGACCTATGAAAAGACGATCATGTGATTATTGTGCTATGGAAGTGCATGTGCTTTGCGACTACTGGACAGGGCTGTGCTCTGCGCTTCCTGTCATAATATATCCAGGCGTCAACTGGGCCTGAGAAACACAGACACATACAGTGTTGGTCCTGTATTTTGGATGACACTCAAAATTACATCCATAAAGTGGATGAAGCTCGACTGGGTGGTTCAAGTTTTCGCAGTGAGTCTATAGCACACTCACACCGGGTAGAAGCCGGCCGGAGTCCGAAAAATCCCTATGACTCTTATGGGATTCGAACTGGCGACATCAGTGTCCATAACCCAAGGTACTAACCGCTGTGCCAAAACTGGTGGAGAAGTTCTTTCTGAGTTATCCTGCATCCACACAACTTTTCTATCATTTGTCGTCTGTCTTCCTGTACAGGAGTGATCTGAGAGGTGGAAAAGTGGAGGAAAAGAAGCAGCAGCAGCAGCAGCAGCAGCAGCAGAGAGAGAGAGAGAGAGAGAGAGAGAGAGAGAGAGAGAGAGAGAGAGAGAGAGAGAGAGAGAGAGAGAGAGAGAGAGAGAGAGAGGTCTAAAATCTTTAAATGTAAATCGACCAAAAGCTGTCATACATATCCAGAGTCACAGGCCCCAGAAGGATTTAGTGCATAGCTTGGAAAGTATGTAGACAGAATGTAACATCCCAAAACAAACAACAACAAAAACGGATGGAGAACACAGAGAGAGACAGACAGACAAAGTCACAGACAGACAGATGGCAGAGACTAGACAGACACAGATGAATATGGCGACAGAAAAGTTCACAGAGAGATTTGGATGGTCAGTTTTCTTCATACAATCATGAGGCCTAGTGCAGCATAACCTTGTGCATGTGGTCAGAGTGTTAGGTTTGTGATCTGAGAGCTCCGGATCCTGCCCCCATCCAGACACCCGTTCAAGGATAACCTAGCGCTACAACTTCAACAGGCTGTAGGGGAGGAAGAGGAACAAAAATAATAAAACAGTCAGGTTTCCATGGCTTGAGTGCTTCTGAATCTTGGGCACTAACACAAGATGAACAGAGCTATGTATGGTGGAGGATTTGAGAGTTGTCTTTTTGATTCAAACTGTATGGACTGATTGATTTATTGATTAATTATTGATCCATTGTTGGGTCTGTGTTTATCCCAAGGCTATAGATTGTTCGACCTGTTAACTGATCTGTTGATCGATCTATGATTGAATTTTTGATTGATTTAGTCACCGATATGTGATTTATTTTCTATTTTGCTCCCTAGTGATA
>CM060334.1:9438363-9450863 GCA_030674155.1 Stramonita haemastoma
TTTGAGAGAAACAGAATGCAATTCAGAACAGTACAGTACTGCACATTAATACAATGTAGTACACTACACTACACTGCACTGCACTGCATTCATTGCACTGCACTACACTACACTACACTACACTAACTACACTACACTAACTACACTACACTAACTACACTACATTTAATCACTACACTACATTAACTACACTACACTTAACTACACTACACTGCACTATACACACTAACTACACTACACTTCACTATTCTGCACTACACTACACTACACTATTCTCACTACACTACACTACACTGCACTGCACTGCACTGCACTGCACTACACTGCACTGCACTACTACTACACTGCACTACACTACCTGCACTGCACTGCACGACTACACTACACTACACTACACTGCACTGCACTGCACTAACTACTGCACTGCAATACATGTGCACTACACTACACTACACTACACTACACTACACTACACTACACTACACTACACTACACTACACTACACTAACTATACTATACTATACTATACTATACTATACTATACTATACTATACTATACTATACTATACTATACTACAATACACTACACTACAGTGCATTGCACTACACTGCACTACATACACTACACTACAACACTACACTACACACACCACACCAAAACCACACCACACCACACCACACCACACACACACTACACTACACACATCACACCACACTACACACACACACTACACCACACTACACACACCTACACCACACCACACACAACACCACACCACATTACACCACACCACACCACACTACACCACACCACACCACACACCAACCACACCACACCACACCACACCACACTCACACACCAACAACATACACACTACACCACACTACACACACCACACTACACCACACTACACCACACCACCACCAACCAACATCCACACCACACCACACCACATTACACCACACCACACCACACTACACCACACCACACCGCCACACCAAGACTTTTTGTTCAAGAGTGCTGTTTCCTTAGTTATAATTATGCTTTCGGCGCCTGGGTTTTATCACAGTTCTTGATTACACTGCTGACGCTGGGGGTAACACCAAAGTGAGAGGCTGTATGATCAGTGGCTTTCTTTCCCGTTCATGGAATTCCACTTTACAGCTTAGTCTTTAGTTATCAACTATGACTCTGACTAGGAAGCTTGACTTGCACAGTCCTTATGTGCTGCTGCATCCCTGGGGGATAGTTGGCCTTTGGGGAACATCTCCAACGCTAATTGTCCCTATGCCCTCTTGGCCGAGAGAGTGGCGGTGTGCTGTGGGCAAGGCATCTCCACTGTAATCAAATTTCTGCCCAGTTTCCGGAACAGCAGCTGCCTCCTCTGCTGTTTTGGAGGTCAGGGTCGAACACGACGAACAAACAAAATGTTGTAGAGTCGCTTCCCTTGTTTCTGGTTTCGTACCACACACGTTGGTCCCTGATCATTCTATTCTGAGATTTTAAAACATCAGAAATGTACATAGTCAGCTTCTGTTAGTATGTTAGTTTACCTTCACCTCACCTTCACCCATCCCGTAGTCCCGTGGACCGTGAGAGCACCAATGGAGAGTTTGCAACCAGCTTCCTCCATTCCCCGTGGTCCTCTACTTTCCCTAGAAATCGTTTCACTCAAGGCCAGTCCACTCTCTGATGTCTTCCAGTCTTGGCTAGTCCAGATGTTGGTGTGATGTACCCTTACCCCTTTAGTTTGCGTTTTTATTTGTTTTTTTTTTTGAAAGTTAGTTTGGAGAGCACTAAACACTACACTGCATTACTCTACACTACACTCCACCACACCACACTACACCACACCACGCCACACTAACCCACACTACACCATACCACACCACGCCACACTACACCACACTACACTACACTTTACTACCTACAATACAATATAATCCACAGCACAGCACAATCGACTGTACCCACACATTGACGATAGATGATGGAGACACAATTAAAAAAAAAACCCGCAGAAGAACCCTGTGAGGGCCCCTCAGAGACTTCCAGCACAATTCACAGCGATCACAATGAGCGGTTCCTGGTCTCCCGAGCCCTGATCAAGCACATATCATGCAAAATTAATTGGGTGGTTTCCAGCCAGCCAGCCAGCCAGCCAGCTAGCAGCTATTTCAGGGACCTTTCTCTTTCAGCTTTTTCCCGGCTTTATACTTCACGATTTGTTTGGGTTTTCGTTTTTGTTTTTGATGTTTGATATGTACAAGCCTACAAGGGTGAATGGAAGGAGAGATAAATGAGTTTGTCTGTCTGTCTGTCTGTCTGTCTGTCTGTCTGTCTGTCTGTCTGTCTGTCTGTCTGTCTGCATGCATGCATGCATGCATGCATGCATGTATGTATGTATGTATGTATGTATGTATGTATGTATGTATGTATGTATGTATGTATGTATGTATGATATGTATGTATAGTATATATGTATGAATTTATGCATGTCCAGTCAAGTCAAAAACACTTTAATCATCCCTGAAGGGCAATTACAATACTGACAAGCATATTGATACGAATCATAACCAAAAGACACATGATAGCTACATTTCATATTTGTTCAAACATGATTATATGCTAGCTTCAAATAAAAATATTACAAACACTCAAACACGTAAACACATGCATGTCTCCGTGACAAACATACAAACACCCACATAACGTGCGCACGCGCGCGCGCGCACACACGCACACGTTTACGCACGCACGCACACACAACACAACACAACTTAACACACACACTGTGTGTGTGCGTGTGTGCGTGCGTGCGTGCGTGTGTTTTTAAGCAGTAAGACTGGCAGATTGTTCTGAGGGATTGAAGAAATTCATCCGTCATTTCACTTGGGTGCCACGATTTGAACCAACGACCTGCAAGTGCAAAAGCATTACGTTTAGAAGCTTGTTAGTTCAGTCCTGTCCGCTTTTGTGGCTGTCATGCACACTGGCTCCAGTGTAAAATCACTTTTCAACACAAAACCGATATAAGCAGGGCAAGATTAAGAACGGAAAAGAAATACCTCTCGGATAGGGAGTTGTGTGGGAAATGGTCAATTGATATCGCACAACATGTGCTGGATCCGGACTCGGGAGATGTGGAATCGCTCGTTGATATTTTGCCATGCAGGAAAGGTACAGTGTAAAGAGGGGGAGGGGTGGGGGGATCGGACATAGAATAATTATCCATCATATGTCGCTACATTTAGGGCCATTCCGATTCTGATCATATTCTGAAAGCTTTGAAAAATAGCCGAGGAAACGGGTGGTAGAAACTGAGTAATATGATTTACGAGAACAGCATAGAAGCCGTGAGGTCGCCCTGACAGAGGTTCAGGTTTATGAAAGTTTGTTGTCTAACAAGAGAAAAGACGAGTTATACAGAAGGCTGTGATGACAATTATAGATCTATCTAGAAGGCTGTGATGACGATTACAGAAGGCTTCGATGATAGATTTATCTAGAAGGCTGTGATGACGGTTACAGAAGGCTTCGATGATAGATTTATCTAGAAGGCTGTGATGACGGTTACAGAAGGCTTCGATGATAGATTTATCTAGAAGGCTGTGATGACGGTTATAGGTCTATCTAGAAGGCTGTGATGACGGTTATAGGTCTATCTAGAAGGCTGTGATGACGATTATAGATCTATCTAGAAGGTTGTGATGACGATTATAGATCTATCTAGAAGGTTGTGATGACGATTATAGATCAATCTAGAAGGCTGTAATGACGATTATAGATCTTTCTAAAAGGCTGCTATGAGGATTATAGATCTTTCTAAAAGGCTGCTATGAGGATTATAGATCTTTCTAAAAGGCTGCTATGAGGATTATAGATCTTTCTAAAAGGCTGCTATGAGGATTATAGATCTTTCTAAAAGGCTGCTATGAGGATTATAGATCTTTCTAAAAGGCTGCTATGAGGATTATAGATCTTTCTAAAAGGCTGCTATGAGGATTATAGATCTTTCTAAAAGGCTGCTATGAGGATTATAGATCTTTCTAAAAGGCTGCTATGAGGATGATAGATCTTTCTAAAAGGCTGCTATGAGGATGATAGATCTTTCTAAAAGGCTGCTATGAGGATTATAGATCTTTCTAAAAGGCTGCTATGAGGATGATAGATCTTTCTAAAAGGCTGCTATGAGGATTACAGATCTATCAATGACACTTGTTTACAACATAACTGCTTTTCTCCTTTTCTATTTACCGATGCTATAGGCTGCTTATTCTCGTAACATACTTTCATTTTCTATTTTTTGATACCGAATTTTCATATGATGCTGTATTTTATCATTATGCATGAGTACATACTAGATCATACATGCTGTGCTTAAACACATGAATGCATGTGTTCACAAAAGCTTTTTCTTTTTAATCCGTCTTTGCCAGTTCTGTCTCACTCCAGTCTAGGAATCTCTCCATACTTCTGTTTGAGCCAGCGAAGGTGCGTGTCAGTAAACGCGCTTTTAACTCCCTCTTTTCTCTTCCACCTTCCCCGAAATGCTATTTCTTGAGGAGAAAAAGAGCAGGGGAGCCACAATAAAAGACGGGGGTTAACCCCGGCTTCCTTATTGGGTCAGCTAATGGGGGAAGCAGCCAATCAATAAGCTGCACGTGTCAAGTGAGGACTGGCTGTAGGAACAGGGTGCCACCTCCCTAATGGGCCCTCTCTCCGCACACACCCGCCACACTGCACGGCAGTCAGGCGGTCCATTTCCCTGACAATTATGTCGGCTATGTGAGCGGGGTCCATTTTCCTGACGCTGACGTCGGCTGTGTAAGTGGGGTCCATTTTCCTGACACTGATGTCGGCTGTGTGAGTGTGGTCCATTTCCCTGACTCTGATGTCGGCTGTGTGAGTGTGTCCATTTCCCTGACACTGATGTCGGCGTGTGGGTGTGGTCCATTTTCCTGACACTGATGTCGGCTGTGTGGTGTGGTCCATTTTCCTGACACTGATGTCAGCTGTGTGGGTGTGGTCCATTTTCCTGATACGTCGGCTATGTGAGTGTGGTCCATTTCCCTGCCACTGATGTCAGCTGTGTGAGTGTGGTCCATTTTCCTGACGCTGACGTCGCTGTGTAAGTGGGGTCCATTTTCCTGACACTAGGTCAGCTATGTGAATGTGGTCCATTTTCTGACACCGAGTCGCTTATGTGAGTGTGGTCCTGAGTTTGGTACAGTTTTCGACACTAGGGTTGGCTGTGTGAGTGTGGTCCATTCAATCAATGGCTGGTTGATGTAGAGAGTATTTGTGGTCCGTTCAATGATGGATGGCCATCACTGTGGTCCATTTAGAAGTGTACTCCTTTTCTGGTCCATTCAGTGACTGGTGGTGGGTTCAGAGACGAATTTACTCTGTGTCTGGTCCACTCACTGATTGATCCATGCAGGGACAGGGGTCCATTCAGTGACTGGTCTATTCATTGACTATGGCCCATTCAGTGACTGGTCTATTCATTGACTATGGCCCATTCAGTGACTGGTCTATTCATTGACTATGGCCCATTCAGTGACTGGTCTATTCATTGACTATGGCCCATTCAGTGACTGGTCTATTCATTGACTATGGCCCATTCAGTGACTGGTCTATTCATTGACTATGGCCCATTCAGTGACTGGTCTATTCATTGACTATGGCCCATTCAGTGACTGCTATTCAGTGACTATGGCCATTCAGTGACTGGTCTATCATGACTATGGCCCATTCAGTGACTGGTCTATTCATTGACTGTGGTCCCATTCAGTGACTGGTCTATTCATTGACTATGGCCCATTCAGTGACTGGTTCTATTCCATTGACTATGGCCCATTCAGTGACTGGTCTATTCATTGACTATGGCCCATTCAGTGACTGGTCTATTCATTGACTATGGCCCATTCAGTGACTGGTCTATTCATTGACTGTGGTCCATTCAGTGACTGGTCTATTCATTGACTATGGCCCATTCAGTGACTGGTCTATTCATGACTGTGGTCCATTCAGTGACTGGTCTATTCATTGACTATGGCCCATTCAGTGACTGGTCTATTATTGACTGTGGTCCATTCAGTGACTGGTTCATTACTCAGATATACTGGTATATTCAACACACACTACTCATCGACGCACACACACACACGCACAGCACGCACGCACGCACGCACGCACGCACGCACGCACGCACGCACGCGCACACACACACACACACACACACATATATAATATATATATATTTATATATATAATATATTTTATATAATATATATATATATATATAATATAAATATATATATATATATAAATATAATATAATATATATAATTTACACCATATGAGATATCATGCATTGTCCTTACCAAATCATTGAACACAGTTATTTTCTGGACATCCAAACTGGGTATTAAATAAATAATATCTCGAACAAAACAGGCCTGTGTCCACTGGTTCAAAGTGTGCTCATCAAAATTAATGTCTCTATAAGATTTCAGTCAAACATGGTGCAGATAATCAGGAGGATAATAAGGAAAAGAAACTGCTATAAGAGGTGAAAGAAAACTGAGGACAAATGTGCGCACTTTTGCAGGTCAGAACTGTCACATATAAAATAACTGTTGATGGAATGAAAACAGATAGTCAATTTCAACCAGGTTGATATTTCATTTCTCAAATACGGCACCATGTTCTAAACAAGCGAAATCACTCGGAAAAAGCAGTTCATGATTTAGACAACAAGACCAGAAAATTCAGTCATGGACTTCAGAACATGCAAGTGCCCCCCTCCGCCACCCCACAACCCCCCACCCCTGCCAACCAGCCATCCAACTTCGCCCATCACCACCCCTTTCCCCACCACAACCCTCCTTCCCTGTAGAAAGGCACGTTAGTCGTGTCGTAAAGGGAATATGTCCTTAAGTGAACAGGTTCAGCGGAGATGTGAACCCTTCTTGGGTCTAGATACTGCCTACAGGGGAGGGACTTCTCCTGTCCTTTACCAGGTGAGCTGCAGGTGCACATACTGCAAAGCACAGCACAAACCATTCCAAATATGACAGTCCCTAATGCGTTTTTTGTTTGTGTGCGAATCGGTAAAAATAACATGTTTACCGAAAACAGTTTAGGAGTACTCGTAATGTGTTTGCTGTTTCGACTCTATTTTTTGCTTATGTAATAAATGAAATGTAATATCTTTTTCTTGCCGTTATTTTGGTCGTATTTTCATGTGTGTTGATAAAAAAAAATCGATGAGCTAAGTAGCTAGCTTATGAATGATTTAAGTGACCTTTAGAGCGGGTTGGCGCAGTTGAACGTCTTACTCCAGATAATGCCATGGACAACATTTAAGGACACTACAGCCGCACTGTGCTGTGCTGTGCTGTGCTGTGCCGTGCCGTGCCGTGCTGTGCAGTGTGCTACAGGCAGTCAGCTCAGGAGGAACAGCACGTGGAAAATCAGCAGAGCTGCTATCAATGCTCGTTTTGGGTGACGAGGGAAAAAATCGTCATGCATATGCAAACGAGCACGCGCCAGGGGGAGTGCAAATTGCTGATGAGGACATTAGAGACTGCACGTTGGGCATTTGCCTGTCCAGGCTTCGTGACGGGGATTACAAAGGACATGTCATTACATGATCATCACCGCTAAACGAAATGTCATCGCAGCCCCTTTTCTTTTTGCAATCATCGCGAAAAACCATGTCCCACAGAGATTTGTCTGTGGCCATTTTACTGTTGACAAATATGATTATAATTTTTTCCTCCTGTCATACTCTCGTTATTTCATGGGGCCCAGCCCTATTACTACATCTTGTACTTTTGGCTACTTCATGGTAAAGGGCTCTACAAGGTTCCGTTTATTTTTTACCACATGACATCTGGTCAGACATGAGGCAGAGCATTAGAATGACGTCAGTCCAGTGTATTAATTTTGGATGATTGTCAGTGCATTTCCTTTCAGGCAATGTTTTGCAATGCGTCCTGAGCAGAATCCAGATTTTCGCAACAAATATGAACAGGATTATTTTGAAACAGTCCAACTCATAGAAGAATGATTTTTGTTATGACTGCACCATATCAGATCATTCAAGCATACAATAGCAACTAAACACCAAGTATTTATGCTGAGCAAGCAAATATAAGGATGAAATATCAAATGTAGTTTCTGTTTATTTACCTCAAGGTCGAAAAATGGCAATACTGACTGGTTAAAAAAAACACCCACACACTTCACTAAATTTAAATGGATTATTCTTGGAGATTTCAATTCTCATGCTCCTTTTGTGATTCTTGGTGTTCTGCTATCACCAGCAATCATTTAGTAGAAAGTATTGTAAATTCAAAGGTTTGCTTACTGAATGATGGTAGAGTAACCAGAATTTCTGATATTCCTACCCATAAACCCAACACCATTCATTTAGCTTTGGTGTCCCTAGGACTAGCAATTAATTGCTCCTGGAATGTTGAAGAAGACTGTCATCTTGGAAGCGATCATTTTCCTGTTACATTGTCATTTTGAGGACTTTTCAGCATCTTTAGCCTCCGTTATATAGTAAAATTACTAGTTCCCGTGAACAAGAATGAGCATTGCCACAAAATGTGAATAAAACTTATCAAGATTATCGTCTGCAATCGTATCAGTACATATAGCTTGAGAAATGATTGAAAAAGAACTCCAGTTTAAGCCATTTTATATATAATATGCGGATTTTATGCTCAATATGTGGTAGATCAAATGCATGGCATACCAAATATTCTAAAAATGTGTCATGTTGCTATTCTCAACCCCTTTCAATCCACCATTTTTGTTTGCTTGCCCAATCTTATCGACTGCTTTAAAAGGAGGTGAGACCTCTTCTGTAGTTAGTTCTCTCTCTCTCTCTCTCTCTCTCTCCTCTCTCTCTCTCTCTCTCTCTCTCTCTCTCTCTCTCTCTCTCTCTCCTCCTCTCTCTCTCTCTCCTCCCTCTCTCTCTCTCTCTCCCGTCCCTCTCTGTCTTCTGTCTGTCTTCTGTCTGTCTGTCTGTCTCTCTCTGTCTCTCTCTCTCTTCTCTGTCTGTCTCTCTTCTCTCTGCTCTCTCTCTCTCTCTCTTCTCCATCCTCTCTCTCTCTCTCTCTCTGTCTCTCTCTCTCTCTCTCCTCTCTCTCTCTCTCTCTCTTCTTCTATATATATATATATATATATATATATATATATAAAGAGATAGTTAATGGTTTGAATGTGGGTGTGCCTATGTCACCAAGTAGTGAGTGGACATTTAACAAAACAAAGCAAAGCATATACTTTGGTCAAAAACAAGTCAGGGCGTCCAGACTGAAATGAACGTTATGCTAGTTCCCGTTTCAGACATAGAATGAAGGGAAGCTTGCTGTCTAAACAAAATGAAGGGTTTTTTTTTTTTTTTTTAAATCAGATGAAAGCAACAGTCCACAGAGAGTACAGGGTTATCAAACATGTTGTTAAAATGCTGTTTTCCAATCAGATGAAAGCAACAGTCCACACAGAGTACAGGGTTATCAAACATGTTGTTAAAAATGCTGTTTTCCAAATCAGATGAAAGCAACAGTCCACAGAGTACAGGGTTATCAAACATGTTGTTAAAAATGCTGTTTTCCAAATCAGATGAAAGCAACAGTCCACACAGAGTACAGGGTTATCAAACATGTTGTTAAAAATGCTGTTTTCCAAATCAGATGAAAGCAACAGTCCACAGAGAGTACAGGTTATCAAACATGTTGTTAAAAATGCTGTTTTCCAAATCAGATGAAAGCAACAGTCCACAGAGAGTACAGGGTTATCAAACATGTTGTTAAAAATGCTGTTTTCCAAATCAGATGAAAGCAACAGTCCACAGAGAGTTCAGGGTTATCAAACATTTTTAACAACTGTGTTTTCATATCAGATGAAAGCAGGCACAGAAGAAAATCATTGTATCAATTATACCTCATTAACCAAATGAAGGAAAGTAAGAAATAAGGGCAACATAATTAGTCAAGCAGCATGATTCATCCACCCTTTCTTTTCCCTCACTGAACCTCTCTGACTCCACCCCCCCCCCCTCCTCTCCCTCTGCCCTTCACTCTCCTCCTCTCTCTGCAGCTATGCCCCCCATGCCCCCCCCCCCTCTTTCCCTACAGTAGGGCGCAGACTGACAGCGTGCTGTATATGTATCCCCAGTCCCCTAGGGCAGCGAGATCAGAAAGACTGTGGCAAATCAGCAGGGCAGAGGTGCCGGCTGTCAGTGCTGACTGGGGGTGGATGGGTGACGAGGGAAAAGTCGTTATGAATATCAGACAAGTCGTTATGAATATGCAGACAAGTCGTTATGAATATGCAAACAAGTCGTTATGAATATGCAAACAAGTCGTTATGAATATGCAGACAAGTCATTATGAATATGCAAACAAGTCGTTATGAATATGCAGACAGTCGTTATGAATATGCAAACAAGTCGTCATGAATATGCAAACAAGTGCTGGCAGCAGTTGCCTTCTGGACCAGACAGTCCTTGTGTGACCACTGCCCTGTTGCTGCTGCAGGATGGCGAGTGTAGAGGGTGTGATGGTGTTGATTAATGACACTGGACACATTCTTACATCATGGTGATTATAGAGGACTGATCGTGTGGTGATACTGATTACACTGGACACATTCTTACATCATGGTGATTATAGAGGACTGATCGTGTGGTGATACTGATTACACTGGACACATTCTTACATCATGGTGATTATAGAGGACTGATCGTGTGGTGATACTGATTACACTGGACACATTCTTACATCATGGTGATTATAAATGGCAAATCATCACATGATGTTGATTATTAATTAAGGACAAAATCAGGGATCACATGATGGTGGTGATGAAAGACAAATTCTTCATTATGATGATTACACAGGACTAAATATTACATGATATTGGTTAGATAGGATGAGTTAAGATATTAATTGCATAGAACAGATTATTATGTGATGGTGATTACAAAGGCGAATAAAAACACATCATTGGTTACAGAAAGCTAGTCACTACATGGTAGCGATGACATAAGAGAAATCTTTACACGATAGTAGTTCCAAAGTCAAATCTTTACATGCTAGTAGTTCTTAAGACAAATGATTACATGCTAGTAGTTCCAAAGTCAAATCATTACATGATCAAAGTTCCAAAGACAAGTCATTACATGCTAGTAGCTCCAGAGACAAGTCATTACATGCTAGTAGCTCCAGAGACAAATCATTACATGCTAGTAGCTCCAGAGACAAATCATTACATGCTAGTAGCTCCAGAGACAAGTCATTACATGATCAAAGCTCCAAAGACAAATGATTACATGCTAGTAGTTCCAAAGTCAAATCATTACATGATCAAAGTTCCAGAAACAAATCATTACATGCTAGTAGCTCCAGAGACAAATGATTACATGATGGGGACCATAATGGAAAAGTCATTACATGATCGTGATCACAAAGAGACACTCATTACACAATCGTGCTTCCAAAGCAAACCATTGCACGAGCGTGCTCATGCTTCCAAGAACAATTAGAATCGTTATAATATCAAAGTGATCTCAGGGGAAAACTCGTTAAGTGATGGAGATTGCAGAAAGCAAACAATGACATAATGAAGGTGACACTGGGTCATCCTTACAAGGTGGACAAAGGTGAAGGGTCAAATTGACCACAACAGCTACCTGGCCTTATGTGACAATCGCAGGAAACTGGAGGCTCTACAGTTACCCCTGCAGTTCATTTTTAAGCCGCCGATGATTGTGACAAAGACCAGCATTATGACAACGACAACAGTGACGATGATGATGGTGAAAGAAAAGGCAACCTACTGCGATTATTGTTTAAGATAATGACGACGGTGATAATGAAGAGGATGATGAGAATAATGAGAAAAGTGGTCAGAATGATGGTGGTGACGAGGACGAGGACGACGAAAGAGGTTGATTGTGACAACTACTACGAGGATGATGAAAGTGATGACAATGGCAGTGATGTCAGTCATAGTGTGGAGGTTGTGTGCCAAAGCATGGGTCTCTACATACGGGTTTTATGTTCAGTATTTGCAGACATGCGCGCTGGTAGCGTTTGTTTGTTTGTTTGTGTGTGTGTTCTTATTTATTGATTTATATTTTTATATCTAGGATAACGGAATAAGCACTCATGTGATTTTTTTTTACATCCAGTCCCCATGTGTATGCAATTTTTATAAAATTTTGTCATCTGTTCCCACCGTACACGATGGCCTACTCTTACGAAAAGCGGAACGGGATTTACCGTGTGCGCAAGATGTTCTGAGTGCGTTCGCACGTGTGTGTGTGTGTATTTGTGTGCGTGTGTGTGTGTGTGTGTGCGCGCGCGCGTATATGTGTGTGTGCACGTGCGTGCGTGCGCAGTCATTGCAACCATGTGTATGTGTTACATACAAATATACTTTAACACACGTGTGATTGTATGCCCACTCATGC
>CM060334.1:9460292-9465292 GCA_030674155.1 Stramonita haemastoma
TTCTTCTTCTTCTTCTTCTTCTTCTTCTTCGCCTTCTTCTTCTTCTTCTCCTCCTCCTCCTCCTCCTCGTGCCTCACCATCTGTCAGGCTCCAGCACTGCATGCATCTTCTGCGTAATACTTGTGGTGTTGTGTGGTGTTGTGTGGTGTTGTGTTGTATTATATACAACTTTCAGTCAAGGCAGATTCCTCTGTATCAACTTCAGGCTGCTCTTCCTGGGGACAGCACGTCACCACAAGAGCAGCGCCGCTTTTTTTTTTTTTTTTTTTTTTTTTTTTAGATTCCTGCTTGCAAAGTGCATCGTTTCACTATAAGAATGGCTGGGTTTGTTTTTTTGTTTTTTTACACAGACTGTTGCCAGTGATTACTGTCTGTTTGCCGCGGGTTCTTGTACACGCGCTAAATGTGTGATGGAAATAGACCTCATGTTACAGTCTCACCCCAAAGACCAGGACCCAGACCACCACTCAAGATCTAGAAGATGGGAGGGGGGGGGGAGGCGGAGAGGGGGGGGGGGTTTGAAACGGGGCTGGACCCTGTGGCCCATGGCCTTGTAGAAGGGTTCGTACCCTGGAGATCAGCGGTACAGGAGCTGACAGCAGCCAGTGGTGTGGAAGGGAGTAAGTCACAGATGTGAATGAATTTATGGCCAAGAGCGCAAATACCATACGTCTGATATAGGATAGTTTTTGTTGGTGTGTTGTTGTGTTTGTTGATGATGATGATGATGATGATGTGATGATGTGATGATGATGATGATGATGATGATTATGATGATGATGGTGTTGCGATGAATTGATAAAAGAACGATAGTGAGTCAGAGAAGAGATAGAGACGGACAGACAGATGACGAACGAACGCACGGAAGAAAGGCAAACACACACAACACACGACACACAACGCACACAACACACACACACACACACACACACACACGCACGCACGCACGCACGCACGCACGCACGCACGCACGCACGCACGCACGCAAGCAAGCAAGCAAGCAAGCAAGCAAGCACATACGCATGCACATACACATACACGCACGCGCGCGCGCGCACAACACACACACACCACACACAACACACACACAAACACACACACCACATACACACAACACACACATACACACACGCGTGCACGCGCTCACACACACACACACACGCGCAAGCAAGCAAGCACATACGCATGCACGTACACATACACGCACGCACGCACGCACGCACGCGCGCGCGCGCGCGCGCACCACACACACACACACACACACACACAGAGTCTTTCTCTCTCTCTCTCCCCTCTCTCCATCTCTCTCTCCCTCTCCCTCTCTCTCTCTCTCTTTCTCTGTCTGTCTGTCTGTCTGTCTGTCTGTCTGTCTCTGTTTCTGTCTCTCTCTCTATGTCTCTCTCTCTCTCTCATCGTGCTTTTTTTTTCTTCTTATTCTATGTTTTCGAAGAAAACGTAAAGTAATGGGATACACTTTTCAGTAACTTTTTATTTGTCTATTTGTAACTTTATTTGTTTGTGTAATCTGTTCATTTTCCGTGTCGTTTTTGATGTTTTACAGTAAAGTGAGTAGAGAGTGTGTCTTCTGCTTCTCAAACTGCGCCAATGCTATGTAGAAAAGGGACCAAAACAAAAGCAAAAAAAGGAGGGGGTGGGGTGGGGGGGGGGGTGTTAGAAAAAGAGCACTGTTCTTTTAGCGTGAAAAATGTGTTAATTAGTTGTCCAATTTGTCGAGTTTTGTGTCCTCTGTTTTGTTTTCCTTAGCCTGGCGCAGATTGCAACAATCAGCTTGTTTCTGCACGCTGTAGCCAGTCAGTCAAGAGTCCACCCCCCCCCTCCTCTTCCTCCTCCTCCATGCTGCTGCATTCTTCTTCTTTGGCTTGGTTTTGGACAGGAGACAGTTGGAAGACAATCATTCGGAATGAAAGTTTGGGGAGTGACTTGAGATGAGGGGAGGAAAAAAGCCGTTAACTGGCATAGAATAGCCGACACAATGAAGTGAAATCAAATTGGAAGAGAACTGGCCGTGAAATGAAATGGAAAAGAAGAAAAGAAAAATATAACATCACACACTAACAAACACACACGCACTAACACACACACTAACACACACACACACACACACACACTGACACCACACACTAACACAACACACACACAACACACAACACTAACAGACACACACACACACAGCCACACACACACACACACACACACACACACACACACACACACACACACACACACACACACTAATGACCATCTGAAATAAAACATTTGATTGATGATGATGATTGATATTGACACACACACACACACACACACACACACCACACACCACACACAACACACACACACCCACACACACACACCACCCACGCACACAGCGAGAAACGTGGCCAATTGAATTAAAGTGATCAGACAATATAAACTGGGCTAAAACAAAATAAAACAAAAGTGAAGAACCGAAACAATTTTAAAAGATAACAAGGACAAAAAGACCCCAAAAGTAAAGGCAAAGAGTCAATACAAAATAGAAAACACATGTCCATTGGCGTTCTTATTTTCCCCTGGTTTTTTTTTTCAACGTTTTTAACTCTTTTTGTTTTATGTGAAGTGAATATCGACACATCTTTCTTTTCCATTTTTCCCGCATTTACCTGTCCTTTTGTGTGCTTCTCGTCTCCTGCAAAGCATTGTCTGTCTGTGTGTGTATCTAGTCTTTCTCTCCCTTTGTCTCTGTCTCTCTGCCTGTTTCTTCTGCGAGTCTATCTCTGTCTTTGTTCCTGTCTCTGTCTTTGCTCCTATCTGCCTGCCTCTGGCTGAGTGTCTACCTCTGTCTTTGTCTCTGTCTCTCTGCCTCCATGGCAGTCTGTCTTTCAGTCTGTCTCTGTCGGACTGACTGATTGTCTGTCTGTCTGTCTGTCCTGTTCTCTGTCTTGTCTCTCTCTCTCTGTCTTTCTGTCCGTCTGTCTGTTTCTGTCTCTCTCCCTCCCTCTCTCTCTCTCTTGTATTTTTAATTGCATATAAGCAAGATTGATTCTCCTTCACAATATTTGTTTGTCTGATTTACTTTTAATTGTTAATTTTCCTTGACTGAGGGCTGGGTGTAAACAGAAAGCAATGATATACGCTTATTTCTTTCCCACAATAAAAGATTCTTCCTTCTCTCATTCTCTCTCTCTCTGTCCCTCCTGTCTCTCTCTGTCTCTGTCTCTGTCTCGTCCTGTCTGTCTCTGTCTGTCTCTGTCTGTTCTGTCTTCTGTCTCTTCTCTCTCTCTCTCTCCTCTCTCTCTCTCTCTCTCTCTCTCTCTCTCTCTCTCTCTCTCTCTCTCTCTCTCTCTCTCTTCTTGCGTGAGATAAATTTACCGTAGAATAATCAATCAATAAGCAATCCTGGCAAGAAATAAAAAGAAAGCAGTCTTTCAGAGAGGAAACCTGTGACAATGGAGTCTATAGGGCTTCATATTTTAATTTGTGGTTTGACGGCAGGATGAAGAGAAAAGAAGAAAGAGAAAGGAGGGTGGAACTTTTGTGCTATTTCTTCCCCTTTTTGTGAAAAAAAATATTCCTACATCTTTCTCTTGTTTCTTTCTCTGTCTTTGTCTCTCTGTCTTTTGTGTTTGTGTTCCTCTTACTTTAACTTCCTCTGTCTGTCTTTCGGTCGTCTGTCTGTCTGTCTGTCTGTCTGTCACTCCTCACTCACTCACACTCACTCACTCACTCACTCACTCACTCACTCACTCACTCACTCACTCACTCACTCCTCACTCACTACTATCTTCTTCTTCTTCTTCTTCTTCTTTCTTCTTCTTCTTCTTCTTCTTCTTCTTCTTCTTCTTCTTCTTCTCTTCTTCTTCTTCTTCACTCTCTTCTTCTTCTTCTTTCTTCTTCTCTTTTCTCTTCTTCCTTCTTTTCTCTTCCTTCCTTCCTTTCTTCTCTTCTTCCCTCTCTCTCCTTCCCCCCCCCCTCCTCTCCCTCCTGCTTTCTCTGAAGTTCTTTTTCCACTTTTTTCCTTTCCTTCCTTTTACTTTTTCCTTTCCCATTGTCCCTTATGACTTCTCTCTCTCTCTCTCTCTCTCTCTCTCTCTCTCTCTCTCTCTCTCTCTCTCTCTCTCTCTCTCTCTCTCTCTCTCTCTCTCTCTCTCTCTCTCTCTCTCTCTCTCTCTCGTCTCTCTCTTTCTTCTCTCTCTCTTCTCTCTTCTGTCTTCTTCTTCTGTCTCTTCTCTCTTCTGTCTCTCTCTCTCTCTCTCTGTCTGTCTTCTCTCTCTCCTCTCTCTCTCTCTCTCTCTCTTCTCTCTGTCTCTCTCTCTCTCTGTCCTGTCTGTCTGTCTTCTCTTCTGTCTGTCTGTCTGTCTGTCGTCTGTCTGTCTCTCTTCTCGTCTCTGCTTCTCTCTCGTCTGTCTCTTCTCTCTCTTCGCTCTTTCTGTCTTTTCGTTCTCTCTCTCTCCTCTGTGTATATGAAATACAAACTGACCAGGTGTTATTCTCTTAAGGGTTTACATTTACGTCAGAGACTGGCACGATCAGGTACAGTATCGTACTATGACGTCACCACAAACAGGATGTATCAGAGCAGAATAAACAGATGTCTTGAGGATTATAGAGACTGAAGAAAAAATGGCCAGAAACAACGGAGAGAGAGAGAAAGAAGGAGAGAGAGAGAGAGAGAGAGAAGAGAGAGAGAGAGAGAGAGGAGAGAGAGAGAGAGAGAGAGAGAGAGAGAGAGAAGAAGTCAAAAACACTTTAATCATCCCTGAAGGCAATTACAATACTGACAGGCATACTGATATAATCATAATAAAAAAAAACACTGATAGCTACATTTCATATTTGTTCAAACATCATATGATAGCTTCAAATGAAAATATCACACTCACACTCGTACGCACGCGCAGTGCGCACACACACACACACACGCACACACACACACAAACGCCACACACACACAAACTACAACACACACAACACACAACGCACACACCAATGTATGGATACAA
>CM060334.1:9482792-9487792 GCA_030674155.1 Stramonita haemastoma
CAACACTGCCTCACTTTACACCTCTGCCGTGCTGCATTGTACTGAAATGGTCCACAACACAGTACTATTCAATGCAGTACAACACAACTCTATAGAATACAGAATGAGGACAAAAAATGGTGTCATACAGTACAGTGTAATGCAGTACAGTACAGTAAAGTACAGTACAGTGTAATGCAGTACAGTACAGTAAAGTACAGTACAGTGTAATACAGTACAGTACAGTAAAGTACAGTACAGTGTAATACAGTACAGTACAGTAAAGTACAGTACAGTGCAATACAGTACAATACAGTAAAATACAGTACAGTACAGTAAAATAAAGTACAGTACAGTACAATACAGTACAGTGCAGTGCAGTACAGTACAGTACAGTACAGTACAGTACAGTACAGTACAGTACAGTTCAGTACAATACAGTACATTACAACACAGCACAAGTGATGAAACAGCAGGATTAGGGAATTCCCCCACTGTCGACCTTTCTCGGGCAGTTGACGGTCCAGCGGACAGACCGGGGCAGGATCAGGGCAGAGGAATGCCCCAAGGCGGTACTGTAGGTCCATCCCTGTAGCAGCCGCACAATCCCTCCTCTGTCCCTGGGGGCTGTGGGGAAGCCCCAGCACGTGACAAAGGGCAGAGGGGGTCACACTGCCGCCCCCGTATGGCCGCTGTCCAGGAACAGCCACTAACTGAGAGCACACAGAGAGAACTCGAACTCGAACTCTCGAACTCGAATGATTTATTCACAAAAAGGCCATTGGCCCATACATGAAGGGGGTTGCCAAACTGCTAATATTTTGGTGTGGAATAAAAGACAACATCAATGACAACAGCAAAATTACTGTATAGCAACAAAATCAGTGGCAAAAATTATGACTTACGATAATAAAGTATCTCTTACTCTAAAGGCTTTACACAAATATAGAGTGAGGCTGCGCACAACCTCAGGCTGACTTGACGCCATGAGTAAACAGAGTCTAAATAAATTAGGCTGCCTACTATTTCACAGGGATGTCATTCTCTGCCTAACATCTTCTAACACTGGACAGCATAACACAAAATTCACTTCATCTTCAGGTGCTCGCTTACATAACGGGCATAGTAACCTGAGGTCATCAGCATCATATTCTCTGTATCTGAATTTATGAACATTTATATCTGATACACCAAGTCTAAACTTAGACATAATTCTTTTCAAATGTATGTCCATATCAAGCTTTAAATAAGTATCGATATCATGTGTACTTATAAACTGTCTGTACATTTGATATCTTTCACTAGTTTTGTATATTCCTCTCTCTCTCCCTCCTCCTTCTCTCTCTCTCTCTCTCTCTCTCTCTCTCTCTCTCTCTCTCTCTCTCTCTCTCTCTCTCTCTCCTCTCCCCCCCCTCTCTCTCTTGCACGCTTGCATTCCCCCTCGTGCGTTCCTGGTCTCAAGTGCCCAAGTCTTTCAATCGTCCACAGATAGGCTGTATATCATTACGTCAAAGCCAGCGTGTACACGGTGTCATACATACTTAAAGGTGGGGTTGCCTAGTACCTCCACGTCTCTCCGGGAGATGTGTGAAGCAGTAGACTGGTTTTGTTTTCCTCCCCTTCTTTGTATTGTCTGTGTGGTGGCTAGAACATGATTTATGAGACAGACCTTCAGTAGCTGTACACACTGTCAGGTCAAGAAGGTAGAAAGAACATGCTTCTCTTTGTACTTGGGATGAAGGCTGCTTGTGTGTGTGTGTGTGTGTGTGTGTGTGTGTGTGTGTGTGTGTGTGTGTGTGTGTGTGTGTGTGTGTGTGTGTGTGTGTTCTAATTCCAATGGGTGTGTGTTTTTGTCGTTTGTGTGGGGAGAGGGGGTGTACATATGTACATCAGGGAGGGCGGGGGAGGGGATGGGTTAGGAAGATGTATGTTGTGTTTAGATGCGAAAGAGGATGAAGAAGCATGTGTGTGTAGAAGTGTCGGTGAAGTAGTAGTAGTAGTAGCAGTAGCAGTATAGTAGTATAGTAGTAGTAGTAGTATAGTAGTAGTAGTAGTAGTAGTAGTAGTAGTAGTCGCTGTTAAGATGTGCACATCTTATCAAACACACACACACACACAAACAAACAATCACACACAAGAGTCACACATACACACACACACACACACACACCACCACCACCGACGCACACAATATCAACATTTAATGTGAATAGACGCTTCATTGAAGAACAACATCAACAACAACAACACACAACATACACACACACACACATACACATATCACACACACACAATCACACATTATCTATAATATATATATTATAATTAATATATATATATATATATATATATATATATATATATATATATATGACAGAAGACAGCAACAAAAAAAAAGCAAAACGTTTTCAAGGGGAGCGTTGAGCACATGATGAAAGAGAGTGTTATTGACATAGCTAGCAGTGAAGAGCACCAGTCCTACACCTTTCGTTTGTGCTCAAATCAAATACTCATCACACCCACAGCTAGCTAGGGGCAAAAAGGGGGCCCGATGTAAAATAAATCATAACTGTACACTTACCGAAGATATTGCCACATACATGTCTTTCACACACTAGTGCAAGTCTATCTAATTGACTGTTACGCACACACACACACACACACACACACACACACACACACACACACACACACACACACACACACACACACACACACACACACGCCCGCGCGCGCGCACACACACAAACACACACACACACACACACACACACACACACACACACACACACACACACACACAAACTCAAACCAGACAGACAAGAATAACATCTCCTGAAACTACTGGATGGGAAAGGAGAAGGTTGTTTCGTGACTGACAGAAAGGTGTAATAAAGTGCTATCGTTTTCCTTTCCTCCCTGGCCACAACGCCTTTTCACCCATGTGGTGAACAGCTTGCACTGGCCACAGCCTTCATTCACTCTGTCCCACACTTTCACCTGGCTGCTTCTTTCCTTTCTCTACCTGCCTCCTTCAACAGTGTGAAGAGTTTGTACCTACACGAGGTGTATGCTGGGTGTGTGCGTGTTGTCGGAACCCATCCAACGCTGACATGAGTGACGGGATCTCTAACGTGCATATTTGATTTTCTGCATGAGTAGAAACACGAAGGGAACTAAAGCACTGGCGCGCAGATGTACTCTTGAAGTTGACCTGGGAGATCGGAAAAAATCTTCACTCTTAATTCACCAGACGCGGCCGAGATTCGAACCCACGACTTCATAACCCATTGGGCAAATCGGCTATCACGCCCGTCGATGATGTTTTAAACAAGTGCGTAGCCAAACAGACGTAGGTTTGAATGGATGTGGGGCTTCACTAGTCTAGCAGTAACGCGCCCGCCCAGAAAAGTGCGAGTTCCATCTTCATTGGAACCAAAACTATCCATCCCTCAATCCAGTAGACCTTGAGTTGTGGTCTGGGTACTAGTCCTTCGAACGAGACGATAAAGTGAGGACCAGTGTGTGACACGCATGTAGTGCAGGTAAAAGAAACAGAAAAGTTATCCCCGTTCAAATTCTGCAGAGAAAAGGGCACGGACGTAGGGAAGTAAATTTATAGACAATTTCTGAAGAATGGGTGGCGCTGCTCATGTGGCGACGGGCTCTCCTTAGGGAGAGCAGCCCGACTGTCACGCAGAAAAGGCTTCCGTGACTAAAATTGGTAATAAAAAAAACTATAGAATACAATATCTGCATATCTCAACGAATGTAATATATGATTTCTAAGCCTCAGACAAATCCTCATCCCCAGAGGCAGGTCTGATGGCAAGACTGTCACACTTGAGTTGCATGCCGTATGCATAGTACTCCTTTCTACAGCTTGCGGACAGGCAGGCAGCCAGATAGACGAAGGCAGGGACGGAAAGAACAGACAAAGAGTAGGACAGAATAAATGGACAGAAAGACTGGAAGAGGCAAACGCCCTCTTGCGATAGAAGAATGTGTGTACATGTAGCTGGTATGTGTGCAGTACGCAAAATCTATCGTATCATAAAAGACAGAAAAATGAGCTCGAGCAGAGCCAGAAGAGAGAGCCAGCCAGCCAGCCAGCCAGCCAGCCAGCCAGCCGGACGGACAGACAGACAGACAGACAGACAGACAGACAGACAGACAGACGGGGAGAGAGAGAGACAGAGACACTGAGAAACAGAAAGACAGACAGACGGAGAGACAGACCTAGAGAAAAGCCCTATATATCTAGCAGTGTAGCGCAGTGTAGTATATGTGGCCATTGTGGAGAGCTATCGTGTCCATCATCACAGAGTCTGACCAGGCAGCCAGTCGTAAAACCGTGCAGAAAGAAAGCTGGTAGATTGTGATAGACTCGCTCTGTGGACTGTATCCAAATGTGAACAGATGAAAGAAAGCAATATGAGAGAAAGAAGAAGAAGACAGAGACAGACAGACAGAGGAGGGTGGGAGGGAGAGAGAGGGGGGGAGGGAAGGATGGAGGTAGGCAAGACAAGGCAAGGTAAGGGAAGGCAAGTTATTTTATTTTGAGGATAATGAATAAGCACTCGCGTGCTTTTTTTTTACATCCAGTCCCCGCCCTTATCAGGGGATAAGATCTACATAAAAAACCTCCTTTAAACAACAACTGCAACAATAATGATCCAAATACCAAGAACAAGAAACAAGAGAGAAGAGAGAGAGAGAGAGAGAGAGAGAGAGAGAGAGAGAGAGAGAGAGAGAGAGAGAGAGATCACACAGAAGACTAACAGACAAAGAGGCAAACAGGTGAGAGAAAGAGAGGCTGAAAAGTATTGTTAGAAAAAAAATCGTTATTCACATAATCGATAGTGATGAAAGAGTTGTAGATGAAGTTGTTTAAAGAGTGTGAGTTGATTGATTCATTAAGCCTCTAGCTATAGGCCACGCTAGGTGGTCTTTGTTGAGCAGAAAACTCTCATCGATTTTGTTGGGTGTCTAAGGTTGATGACATAATCACTTGATCTGCG
>CM060334.1:9495292-9497792 GCA_030674155.1 Stramonita haemastoma
TATATATATGTGTCTATGTTTATATAATGTATCTTATATATATATATATATATATATATATATATAATATATATATTATATATATATCAGAGAAAGAAAGAGGGGATGGGGGAGGGGCTCGCTGAAAGAGGAAATGGGAACAGACAGATGGTGGACAGACAGAAAGAGACTTGGAGACCAAGAAGCGTTTAGAACTCTGCTTCGTTTTTCTCCACTAAAGATTTGTGTAGACTCACGTAAAAGGTAAAGGTGTTCCATAACCTAGGCAGTCGTAGGGGAGCGATGCATCAGAGACCTCAGCTTCTCTAGGGGCCAGCATATTGAGGGCGGCGCCCATCTCCTCTCCCTCGCTGCTTTACCTTCCCTGACCCTAAAGAGGGCAGGTACCCATTTACAGCTTGTTGAACTGGGGGGGAGGGGGGGGGGCTGTACTGAAGCCAAGGCGCTTAAATTGTCTCCCATCCAACTGGTAACCACGCTCGACGCTGCTTAACATGACCTGGGGAAAGAGAGTGGTCTGACCACTGAGCTATCCTGCCTTCTGAAATATATGCATTTTGTTCGTAAATCTGACACACACTTTACATACATATATATGTTTTTTCAATTCTGTTTTCAGACCATATCAACAATGCTAAGATATGCATGCAGACAGATACCTTTCCTACCTCCCCTCCCCCACTCCTTATACAACCTGAAGCCTCCTCCGTTCTGTACTCTACCCTCCCTCCCCCTCCCCACATTTTCCCCGCTGCCCATGTCTGAAGTGAGAAGTTCCCCCTGGATTGGTGTGACCATGTCTGACCGGCCTGACCCGGCAGTCGTCTTTGATCATACCAGGCTGCGGAGAGAGGGCTAGGTCTAGTTCCTGCTGGCTGTCTTGTGCTGTGTTGTGTTGTCTTGTGCTGTTTTGTACTGCCTGCAGGTTTGTTGGGTTGGATTGGATGGTTTTGTGTTGTATTACGGGGGGGGGGGGGGGGTTGTGCACTGTAGTGTGTTGTGTAGTATCGTTTCGATGATCCACATTGTGTTGTGGGTTGAAGAGAAACTGGAGAGAGATACTAGCAGTGGTTTAACTGGAAATGGGACTGGACAGAGGTAGAAACACTGAGAGACAGACAGACAGACAGACAGACAGACAGACAGACAGAAGACAGACAGAGAGAAGAGAGTGTGACTGACTGATGGAGAGACAGACAGAGATGTAGACAGGCACATAATTATAGCTTAGTTTGAGATATTTTTTCTCAGAGACAGACAGACAGACATACAGGCAGACAGAGAAGCAGCCTTTATGTGTTCTCTCTAAGAGGTGGAGAGAGAAAAAACTAACCAGCCAGCTAGCAACGCAGGCAGACACACACACACACACACACACACACACCACACACACACACACACACACACACACACACACACACACACACACACACACACACACACACACAGAGAAGGACAGAGATGTAGATAAGCACACACAGACACACAGCTAGCCTTTATGTCTACTCTCTCATATATAGCACGGGCACTAACGACCGCCATTAGCGGTAGTTGTCAGGACATCCATCTGCCGTCTGTGCTGTCCTTAACGGCTTTTCCTGTCGTTAACTGCATCAAGGCCTGCCTTCAACTGCGCGAACCTTGCCCCCATGCGACTGGAAATTAACTTGATAGGACTTAGCGCATCGCTTTCTGTCACCACTCAGGAAAACAGGTCCCCCAAAATAATGGCAATAAAAAGACAATCGTTACTAACATGAAAAGCTCAGTCGATACTGGGAACGTAAAACGAGTAGTCCCTAACTTTCCAGGAAGTCAAGTCAAGTCAAGTCAAAATTTTATTTTCAGATGGTACATTGAGTAAGCATCGATTTGCTTTTTTTTCATCAAGCCATCTATCTAAGGAAAAAAAACAAAAACAAAACAAAAATATAAAAATAAAAAAGAATTTAGAGAAAAACATTTCACCAACATTAATTAACCAACATGATTTCAACAGCCTCAAAAATACAATTTTGCTATAGAAAATACAAGCAAACAACACTAACAACAGGAAAAAAAAATCTGTTGTTTTGCCCGATTCGCACGCTTATAAAAGACAATAGGAATGGAATGATCAGCTTTGAAATCGTTTGGCTTACGCTTTGCAGTGTTGTGCATTAGCAGCCCACTGGTGAAGGAAAGGAGATGGTGTTGTTGGGTTTGTTTTTTTACAGGAAGTTTCCAGGCCCAGGGTTCTTTCTGGTATGTGTTGAACATGTCCACTTTACGATGATAACCACTTCACGACACACACAACATCTGTGCGTTCTGATTGTACTTTGTGTCCAGGTGATACACCCACACATCTCCCCCCTCCTCTTCTCTGTCTGTTTGTCTCTGTTTGTCTGTTTGTCTCTGTCTGTCTGTCTGTCTGTCTGTCTCTGTCTGTCTGTCTGTCTGTCTCTCTCTCTCTCTCTTCTCTCTCTCTCTCTCTCTCTCTCTCTCTCTCTCCTCTCTC
>CM060334.1:9505292-9510283 GCA_030674155.1 Stramonita haemastoma
CTAGAGTATCTTGGAGAGGAAGAAAACAAGGATAGGGGTGTCAGGGAATGCAGTCGCCTCCACCCCAGTTTTGACCCCCTCGGACGTAAAAACAGAAGAAGAAGAAGAAGAACAAGAACAAGAAAAAGAAGAAGAAGAAGAAGAAGAAGAAGAAGAAGAAAAAACAAGAACAAGGAGAACAAGAACTTCAACAGATTTTTTAGGTTAGGCAACAACAAAAATTCATCATTTAAGCAGCAAAAAAAACAACAAAAAAACCTGTCTACACATCAGTTTTGACCCCTGTAGGTAAAACTAAAGAAAAAAAATAATTTGGAAAGAAAAAAAAAAGCGGCATCGAAGTAAAGAAAAAAAATAGGTGTACAGAAAAACAAGTGCGTGTGTAAGGTTAAGTCTCACTTATCTCCCTGTCTGTAGGCTTTCCTTCTTCTTTTCTTCCTGTCATCTTCGCTCTTCCCTCCACCTTTCCTGTCTTATTCCTGATGTGACATAACTCTCCTCCTCCCCCCCCCCCCCCCCCCCCCCCCCGCTCATCTGTGTTATCTCATCGGTGAAGAGATTTCAGGGTTGGGCTCAATATGCCTGCACGAGTTCTGTGACCTGTAGCTAGGGCACTCGTCAAGAAGTAGAAATCCTGCCAGAGGGTTTTTTATCAGTCGGATTTTTTTCTTGTATCCTCCAGAACGCGAGTAATGTCTTTATGCCAGTCTTTGGAATGAAATGATAAACCAAGGTTTTGTGTACACGGGACTTCAGCTTATAGTCTTATCTGATTGGTTTTGGGGGAGTGGAATCAGTACTGATGTTATCTCTAGGGGCGAAGTGCCCTCGAACAGGTGCCTCTGTGGTGACTGGAACCCGGGCCGTCAGGTCACGAGCTCAACGTTTCTAACCACTAGGCTGTCCTGCCCTCGCCATTTTTGTCACGTGAGCTTCACTATTCAAATCACCCTGGAACTACAACTAGATATCTATTTACAACTCTACTTCGCATATACCGTGAGTGGGGGTCTGAGAGGTTGTATTTCGACAGACAATGGTCTTATATTATGTTCTATGCACAGACTTGACCGGAAGTCTTCCTCACTGAATCCTTCAAGGAGTCGTTAAGGCTCTGCTAGGATTGTTTGGGTCGTCAGTCCTCGGCTAGAGCTCCGAGGATCACCGATGGGAAGATTTTGCGTGTGCAACTGTTTTTAAACCCACCATTGATTTAAGGTAGCTGTATTCCGACTTGGGGGATAGACTGCATGACCGTGATGGCAGAAATCCCCGTGGGGATAGACTGCATGACCGTGATGGCAGAAATCCCCGTGGGGATAGACTGCATGACCGTGATGGCAGAAATCCCCGTGGGGATAGACTGCATGACCGTGATGGCAGAAATCCCCGTGGGGATAGACTGCATGACCGTGATGGCAGAAATCCCCGTGGGGATAGACTGCATGACCGTGATGGCAGAAATCCCCGTGGGGATAGACTGCATGACCGTGATGACAAAATCCCCGTGGGGATAGACTGCATGACCGTGATGGCAGAAATCCCCGTGGGGATAGACTGCATGACCGTGATGGCAGAAATCCCCGTGGGGATAGACTGCATGACCGTGATGGCAGAAATCCCCGTGGGGATAGACTGCATGACCGTGATGGCAGAAATCCCCGTGGGGATAGACTGCATGACCGTGATGACAGAAATCCCCGTGGGGATAGACTGCATGACCGTGATGGCAGAAATCCCCGTGGGGATAGACTGCATGACCGTGATGGCAGAAATCCCCGTGGGGATAGACTGCATGACCGTGATGGCAGAAATCCCCGTGGGGATAGACTGCATGACCGTGATGGCAGAAATCCCCGTGGGTCAGTGTCTGGGCCGAAGGAGGGGGGGGGGGAACCTCAGACTTCTCACTGGCGACGCACACAGGACAAACTCTCATCCTCACATCAGGGCCTGGGCTTCACAGAAAAGTTTGCAGATCACAGGCTTTGAAAGTCCAAACTTCATCAAACTAAGCCACGGCGCTGGAAAAATGGACCCCTACCTCAGAAATGGCCCCCCGGGGGCTGGGCATTAGCGGGGAAGTAACAACAGGTTGTTGCTGTCGCAGTTGGGGAAAGGGCAAAGCGAAGAAGACAGGTTGTGTAGCATGGCAATCATGAGACACTCCTCTGGGGCAGGTCTGCCTTCCTTTCCTGGAAAGATGGAGGGGCGTTCTCAGCTAGCTGTGTGTTTGGGTTGCTTTTGCTTTTTTCGTTTTCTGACGGTGTGCGTGTCTGGTTGTTTGGGAGAGTGGGATTTCTTGCAGACTTTTACCGGGCTAGCTCTATCACTCTGTTGTTGCTATGGGTTGTTTTACTTGCGCTAGATGCTTACTGCACACGATGCTTTAACTTGTTTGTTGTTGTTTCTGTTTGGGGGAGGTGTTTGTTTGTTTGTGTTTTCTTTGACATTGGGGTCTTTTGTGTTTGCTTTTTGTTGTTTGTTTGGTTTTGTGTTGTTGTTGTTGTTGTTGTTTTTTGGGGGGGGCTTTATCTACTATTCTGACGACAAAAATTACAAAACCGCACGCATTTACTCGGGGACTGAATTTAAAAGAAGCAGATGACTACTAATTCACCACCTTCGAGAATGAAAACTTTTGAAATTAAAAAAAATCCATTTCCCTCAGTGAGAAGTCATGGAGGGGTGGCGTGGGAGAGTGGACAGAATGTTAACTTGCCCTCTCTCCAGCTGCTGGCTGTGGGGAAGGAACATGCACTTGAAGTTGCAGGCAATGTTGATGTCCTCAGCAAGTGGAGTTAACTTTTCAGGGCCCATTCCTCTCCTCTCCTCTCCCTTCAGCAAGCTGAGCTAACAAATGGAAAACATGAATCCTGAACGGAATCCATCAGGTTCTTCCAAAGAGTCTAACCACCGGTCGAGTAGACTGTTCATTAACCAGCGGTCCTGCAGACTCTCTGAAGTCATACACACTTGCCACTTGACAAAGGATGGGCGCAAGGGGTAGTAGTCTTCATCGGCTTCATCATCGCCATACAACTTAGACATGATCAATGCATCGATAGCAAGAAGAGAAAGAGAGAGAGAGAGAGAGAGAAGAGAGAGAGAGAGAGAGAGAGAGAGAGAGAGAGAGAGAGAGAAAGAGAGAGAGAGAGAGAGAGAGAGAGAGAGAGAGAAAGCAGGTGCCAGGTCTGTACTTTACTGGACCAACGTCATCGTCCACCCCCCACCCCCCTTCCCCACCTCCCTCCCACAGCCCTGTCCTGTCCTGCCCTGGTGATCTCTTCAGCCAGTCGAGCACTTGTCGTCTGCACATGTCGCCCATGTAGTGTGGGGCTTCCCCTCTGTCCCTCCCCTCTCCTCACCACTGACACAGACAGTGTGAGGCATGGGAAGATCTCTCTCTCTCTCCTCTCTCTCTCTCTCCTCTCTCTCTCTCTCTTCTCTCTCTCTCTCTCTCTCTCTCTCTCCTCTTCTCTCTCTCTCTCCTCTCTCTTCCTCTCCTCTCCTCTCTCTCTCTGTCTCTCCTCCCCTCTCTCTCTCTCTCCTCTCCTCTCTCCCTCTCCCTCCCCCCTCTCCCCCCCCTCTCTCTCTCCTCTCTCCCTCTCCTCTCTCTCTCCTCTCTCTCTCCTCTCTCTCCTCCCTCCTCTCTCCTCCTCCCTCCTCTCTCTCTCTCTCTCTCTCGCGTGAGAGCCTGTAGCCTGTCCAGCAGGAGCCTCCCTCTCTCCCTCTCTCTCCCTCCCTCGATGGGAACGTAGCACTTGTGTCCTGCAGGTATCTTGCTGACAGAACCCTCTTGTGCCAGGGACTGAGAAATTAACGATCACTCGCTGTAAAGATTTGAACGTCGTTGAGTTGTTTTGTAGTGTTTGGGGTCCTCCCGCCCCCCCCCCCCCCCCCAAACTCTCACTCTTTTCCCCATCTTCTCCTGTCAGCTACCCCCGCCCCAGCTTTGGTCAAGAATTTGTGTACAATTTTTTTTAAAGAAAGAGATACAGTGCAGATGTTTCCATCCTCGTCTCTCTGTTTCTGAACAAAACTCTGTTGTAGTCATGCTTCTGTTGTGCTGTTATGTTTTCCTGTGTGTGCTATGCTTTGCAATGCAGTGCTGTTGCTGTGCTGTGTTATGTCAAGCACTACTATGTAATACGACAGAACGACTACTGCACCGCAAATAAAACCATCGAACATAACTATACTACCACACTAAATGATGATACGCTTGGTTACAATTCTGTTTCCCTTTTCGGTATTCATACAACAGAAAAAGAGCAGAGACGAGAAACATGCACCAGCATCGAGCATCTGGTACTAGATGAAAAAACCACACACACACACACACACACAACACACACACACACACACACACACACACACACACACACACACACACACACACACACACACACACACTCATAAATGAACACAAGATGGAGACATTTGGGGGGCAGGGGGGAGCGATTTTAGAGCAATCTGACCTAATGTGAGGGCACATGTGCCAGTCATCCTGGGGTGCCGCTCGAGAAGATCCCTCCTCCCTCACCCCTCACTAGAATTAACCTGAGGTCAGACACTGTTCCCATGCTTGTCTTTGGGGTGGAATTCATTCTTTACCGATATTCCGTGTGCAGACACACAACCCTTTAGAGAGTCCATGTCGTTCACTGCAGGGTGTAGCCCTCCCCTCCCTCTCTCTCACAGTTCATGTCTTGTGGGCCCTCTCCCATCATTCCTCTCTTTTCCCCCCCCCTCTCTCTCTCTCTCTCTCTCTCTCTCTCTGTCTCTCTCTCTCTGTCTGTCTGCTTCTCTCCTCTCTCTCTCTCTCTCTCTCTGCCATCTCACGTCTTCCATGTCTGTCGTATCATCTGGTCTCGATCTTCTCTCGGGTTCTGCCATTCTTCTGCTTCATTCTGTGCCATGTCACGTTATCCATGGTGCTTTCTGGGTTTATTGGTTGTCGTTCTTGTCCTGCCAGAGTCTGAAGCCAT
>CM060334.1:9510383-9512883 GCA_030674155.1 Stramonita haemastoma
TTTAAAATTTTTCTATCTCTATCTCTATTTCTGTCTCTTTCTCTGTCTTGTCTCTAGTTTAAACACACACACACACAACAACACACAAACACACACACACACACACACACACACACCCCACCACACACACACACACACAACACGAACGCACGCGCAACAGCTTCTCTCTCTCTCCTCTCTCTCTCCTCTCTCTCTCTCTCTCCTCCTCTCTCTCTCTCTCCTCTCTCACTCTCCTCTCCTCTCCTCTCTCTCTCTTCTCTCGTCTCTCTCTCCCACTCCCACTCTTCTCCTCTCAAACCCCCCCCCCCCCCCCTCCACGCCTGGGGTGCGTTAAATGGTGTTCTTGTCGCTAACAGACTACAGCTGGGGTGAACCTAGTCTACACGTAATGGACCTTATTTTGAAACCACTGAGAGACGTCGGTTTCTATCGATTGCCTAAATGATATCTCATTGAGACTATAAACGTATACGAATGCTCCCCAGAAAAACTCTTTGTTTTATCCGATTGCTTGCTCACGGGGAACAAAAGGAACGTTCAGGCTTGGAACCGTTTGTCTTGTGATTTGATTCGTTTGTCTTGTATGTTTGTATTTCCATTATCCTCGAAATAAAAGAGTAAGTAAATAAATAGTCTGTGCATTAGCAGCCAACCTGGTGAAGGAAAAGAGAAGGGGCGTTCTCCTCACCCACCCCACCCCCACCCCCCACCACCACCACCACAAAGAAATGTTCAGACCCAAGTTCTGATTTTCGTTAAGCCTGTCAACTTTAGGACAACTACCACTTAAAGACACAGCACAGTTTCCATCCATCGTATCACCCACCCATCTACCCCCTCCCTCATCCCCGTATCTTCCTTCTCCCCATTTCACTCACATTTTTGAGGAAAAAAAATCAGCATGATTCCATCAGAAATCTCCATGAGGCAGAACACACCAGCCAGAACCACGCACCCTTCCTCCCCCCCTCCCTCCCTCCTCATCTCCTCCTCCCTCCAGTGTTCTACATGCGCGACAGCCGTCCTGGAGTCCCGGAGCAACCAGTAGTAGTCTCAGTACTACTATCAGTAGACTAGTAGTTAGTATATAATAGTATATACGCTCGCAGCAGTGTACATTATACAATAGAAGCAGAAGAAGAGAGTCTAGAGTAGAGTAGAGATAGCAAGACAGCAGTAGAGTAGTAGTAGTAGTAGTGCAGTAGCAGTAGTAGTAGCAGTAGCCAAGTGCAATAGTAGTAGTAGTAGTAATAGTAGCAGCAGCAGCAGCAGCAGCACAGTAGAGAGAGAGATAGTAGTAGTAGTAGTATAGTAGTAGTAGTAGTATAGTAGTAGAAGCAGTAGCAATAGTAGCAGTAGAAGTAGCAGTATAGTAGCAGTAGTAAAGTAGTGTTGTGGCAGCAGTAGTAGTAGTAAGCCTGAAGCAGCAGTAGTAGACTAGTAATGTAGCAGCTGTAGTACAGAAGTAGGGTAGGAATATTTGACAACATGTAGGTTAACTTAGTAAGTCAAACTGAAGACTTAATGAAAATCAATTTATCAGTCAAATCATCCAGACTGTCTCTCACTCCCTCCTTAGTACCTCCACTATCCATAAACTCTCTTGTCAGCTGTCTCACACGATCAGCTAGAACTCCTTTCACTTCATCTACTCTTAGCTCATGTCAACCTACTCTCTCGATCCACTCTTTCTCTCGTCTTTCTCACTCTCTCTCTCTCCACTTCCCTCTCATCTCTCTCTCTCTTTCCTCCTCCTACTCTCTCTCTCTCTCTCTCTCTCTCTCTCCTCTCCTCTCCACCCCCCTCCCTCCTTCTCTCTCCCCTCTCTCCTCCCCCCCCCTCTCTCTCCTCCCTCCCCCTCCCTCTCTCCATCTCCCCTCCCTCTCTGTTCCAACTTCTTTTCATCCTTTCTCCTATTTCACTCGTCCTTTTGTGCTCAGCATGGCTTCATCTCTCCTCCGACCCTACACCTTCCCTCCCTCCTCCTCTCCCTCCATGATCCCTCATCTACACTGTCTCCATCTCACCTACCTTCTCCACGACTTCTACGCTGCAGGAGGCCATGTCACCACCATTCTTGACAAGAGCAAAAAACAGAACAGGATTTTTAGTTCGAAAAAAGGGTAGGGTAGGGTACACAGAAATGACAAATTCCAATGCATTCAGCCCTGCAGCAGTGAGCAGAGACCCGTTCAGCCATCATGCAGGCAAAGCGACTCGATGGGGAAACTGTGAAATGATATTCAGCACATAAAATAGTGTAGCCGGTAACTGTAGAACAACACCATATGGCCGCACGTCATCTGTACATCCCTCCTTCCTCCCTCCCTCCTTTCTGCTGTGAGGCAGCCCATGGCTGCAATCTACATGTACTGAGTCAGAAGGGAGATAAGAGCGGTTTGGACAATGTGTGATAGCTTCCCTTGCCAGTTGTTGACTGTTTCCCCTTCCCCTCCCCTTCCTCTCTCCCCTGCCTTCCCCTCTTTCTTGATTATTTTCT
>CM060334.1:9520383-9530383 GCA_030674155.1 Stramonita haemastoma
ACACACACACACACACACACACACACACACACACACACACACACACACACACAACACACACACACACACACAAGCAATGCAGGGAGTGCAGCCAAACCTACGGTTACAGGTAAAAGCCTGGCTGTCATGTTGAATAGTGTCAGACACATTAAGCAGCGGTGTCAGAACAAGCCTGCTCCTAAAGGGGGATGCTTCTTCACTCGCCTGCTTCTCACGCCCCGCTGTGTGCTCTGTCTGTCTGTCTGTCTGTCTGTCTGTCTGTCTGTCGCTGTTCTGTTTGTTCGGTGTCAGTCCTGGTACACACAGACAAAGAGAGAAGAGAGAGAGAGAGAGAGAGAGAGAGAGAGAGAGAGAGAGAAGAGAGAGAGAGAGAGAGAGAGAGAGAGAGAGGCAAAAGGCAGGCAGGCAGGCAGGCAGGCAGGCAGGCAGGCAAAGGCAGGCAGGAGGCAGGCAGGCAGGCAAGCAGCAGGCAGGCAGGCAGAGAATACATTTTCAGATTACATCAATATCAAACAACTCATTTCAATTAAATGAAATTACATCAAAACATCTGCATGAAGCTTTTTTTTTTACACTTTAAAACAATACTGCCAATAACCATGAAAAGAACCCCACACATTAAGATGAGAGAGTGAGAGGGGGGGGAGAAAGAGAGAGACAACAGACAGACTGACAGACAGACAGAGAGCGAGCTTCCCCCATGACTGTTGCAGTGCAGGTGTCGTTGGAACACCGCACTACATTTTCCAGATACGGTGTCTCTGTCAAGTTTAAACCTGGTAGAGCCCACCCTTTTTCAGGTCACAGCGTGCATGCTGGGTATGTTCGCGTGCATTCATTCCACTGATTATAGCCCCCCCCCCCCCCAACACAACACACACACACACACACACACACACACACACACACACACACACACACACACACACACACGTGTAACAATTTTCATAAAATTTTCATGAGACTGGTAGGGCCAAAAGATCCACTGGTGTCAGATTTGAAGATGTTACGGTGGTATCTGGGAGTGCTAAGGCCCGGGGTAGTGAAGTGAATGAAATATGCATTACATTCAAAGCACAGGCATAGCAATAGGCGATTATACAGCTTCCATCTGGAGACTACATACATCCTCAATATGCACGCGCGCAGGCAAGCGGGCAATCACACAGTATACATAACTTAAGGCACCGAGAAGTAGGCAGAGAATGAATCTGAAACTGAAGTTATCTCCACACCAAGCGTAGGAGGGGGCAGGGAATGATAATGAAGGTTCTTGTTGTTGTTGTGTTGTTGTTGTTGTTGTTGCTGCTGATGTTGTTGGAGAATCAGAAATTAAAATTATCTAGGGACCAGGGCATAGGAAGGGGGCAAAGAATATGAGAGGTGGTTGTTGTGGAGAATGCGAGATTGAGATATCTGGGGAGGGGGCAAAGAATATAAAAATGTGTTGATGATGATGATGAAAAAGAAGATGATGATGATGCTGCTGCATGATGATGTAGAATTCCAGATCTAAGTTGTCTTGAGACCAGAGGGCCAGATAATTATCATGACGTGAGAGAGAGAGAGAGAGAGAGAGAGAGAGAGAGAGAGAGAGAGAGAGAGAGAGAGAGAGAGAGAGAGAGGGAGAGGAGGGAGGAAGAAGAGACAGAGACAGAGATAGACAGAGAGAGACAGAGAGAGAGAGAGAATTGCTCTCGCGTGCACGAATCTGTTGGTGAGGGTGTGACTAGTCTCACGCGTTTCCGCTATGTCATCAAGTTATGACGTAAAAGGCGCGGACAGCTTGTGCAAACACTGCCTCAGACCCCCCCAGCCATTAGCCGTTAGCATCAGCAACAACCCTTTCTGGCGCTAGGCTAGGCTAGGCTATGCACTGTTGTGGTCTGCATTGCACTGTTGTGGTCTGCCTGCATTCCTGTGGTGTAGGGTTGTTGTAGGCTTCATTCAATTAGGAGTCCGTGAGAGTGTTAGACTGAAGTTGTGCCACTGCTGCATCTGTGTATACGCACATTTCATCAGTGTTCATGTTTTTCCAAAGGGTGTTCTAGCCTGCAACTGTATCAGCCTGTCCTCCGGAAAGGGCTTGAGCACCTGCACCACACATACCATACTTTCTGCAGTGCAAGCTGGTCATGTTTGCATACTGCACTCACTTGAGGGGACCGAGTAACCAAGTAGTTAAAGCGTCCTGGTGTTTAACAGAAACGAAGCATGATCAAGTCTAGATGAGGAAGACGCTAAACTATCTGTCTATCTGCTATCTATCTATCGACCTATCGACCTATCGACCTATCTACTATCATCTATCTCATCTATCTATCTATATCTTCATCTACTATCACTACTCACCTCCATCCACATCCATCACTATTTTCTATCTACTATCATCGATCTATCATCTATCTACTACCTATCTACCATCTATCCTAGTCTTTGACCGTGGGCACCCCTGAAGACTTGACACCAGTTCCCCATCCTCTCTCTGTCTCTTCTCAAATTGGTGATTCAGGCTTCGATTGCTGATGTTCCTCCAACCAAGAAGAGATGGACGCTATAGCATGGTTAAATAGTTGGACTTCAGTCCTATGAGCCCGTGAAGTCGTGGGTTCGAGTCTTGGCTGAGGTGTGTGATTGATGGAGGAAGATGTGTCTCTCTGCAGAGGGAGGGTTGGCCAGGCTCCACTTGCCCACCACACACCTGCACACAGACTTCCCCACTGCACTGCCCTGAGCACTCCTCGGAGTTTAGGGCCAAGTCAGGCCAAGAGAAGTCAGCACTAACTTGAATTTTAAAGTCTTCAACAGTCACCCTTGATTTCCTCTTCGAGTGAACACATAAAAAATAAGAAAAAGACACTCACTATGCTGATGATTTCATCAATGTACCATTTGGAAATAAAAATTTGACTTGACTTGACTTGACTTGGCCTGGAAAATTGCACACACCTACACGCTTTATCCACAAAGTGTTGAAGAGGTTCAAACCCGCAACTCCCCCGACTCCATAGCTGCTAAAGAAGAGAACAGAAGAGAACATCCCATGGCCTATCCACTCAGCTGTTTTATGAGGTAGATTGGGGTCTGGGTGAGTGGGCCACCAGCCTCATCCACATCCCCGTCACTGTGGCTCCCGAAAGGCATTGCTCATTAACCCTTTCCCTCCCCTCCACCGTATTTTCTCCTCCCTTAGCAAGTCAATGAATGCCGCCTTCACTGCGGGGCAATCTCCTCCAGTAGCTAGTAGTAGGGAGGAATGCTGCTAGGCCAGCATCAGCCTGAATTGTCTCTTCTCTTCAGTGTGAGAGGTTTCGCTAACGAGCGCTTTGCGGGTTTGGCGTCTTTTCAGAGCTGTTGGTCTTCCTGGGAAATATAATTTTCTACACAATCATCACTCCATAGATCCTTGTGTGACATTTTTTTCAATTTGTTTTTGAGAAGAGAGAGACAGAGAGAGAGATAAGGATGAATTGAATGGATGAATGAATGAAAGAATGATGAATGAATGAATGAATGAATGAATGAATGGATGGATGATCTCTGTTTCCTAGGGTCCCTGATAAGCAGTCATACTTTTTTTTCATCTGGGCCTTGCCCTGACTAGGGAATGCGATGATAAAGTTCGAACTATGATTCAAGAGAGAGAGAGAGAAGAGAGAGAGAGAGAGAGAGAGAGAGAGAGAGAGAGAGAGAGAGAGAGAGAAGAATCACTCTGATCGGTCTGCCTGTACGCGCGAGCATGACATTGTATAAATGTCCACACACCGTTCCAAACACAGGCACACTTACACACAGGCCCTTCCTGCACTGTGTCAGGGAGTCCGTCAGTGCCTGTGTCAAAGCCCCTCAGGAAATGAAGAGACAATGTAACCCATAGAGCAAAGGCACAGGGCCGGGGAAGGGCCGGTCTATGAATAAACTTAGCAGCAGCGATGGACAGACAGACGTGCGGGCACCGCTAGCCCTTGTGGCCTGTTGGCACCGATAATTGTCGGCACTGCCATCGGCGGCCGCCAGGCATTCACTGTCTTAATCTACTGCCCCCCTGCCCTCTTCCCCCCCCCCCTCTCTCCCCTCTCTCCTCTCCCCCTCTCGCCTCGTCCTTGTTCTGTATCTCTCTGTGATCTCTCAAGGGGCCGCCAGTCTTCATTCCTCTCTCTCTGTCCTCTCTTCTTCTGTCTGTCTCTCTCTGTCTGTCTGCTGTCTGTCTTCTGTCTGTCTGTCCTTCTGTCTTCTCTCTCTCTCTCTCTCTCTCCTCTCTACTCTCTCTCTCTCCTCTCTCTCTCTCTCTCTCTCTCTCTTCTCTCTCTCTCTCCTCTCTCTCTCTCTCTCTCTCTCTCTCTCTCTCTCTCCTCTCTCTCTCTCTCTCTCTCTCTCTCTCTCTCTCTCTCTCTCTCTCTCTCTCTCTCTCTCTCTCCTCTCTCTCTCTCTCTCTCCTCTCTCTCTCTCTCTCTCACTCACTCACTCTTTTCTCCCCCCCCCCTCTGCTTGTGAATTCCCCATGTCTTCCCATCGGAGTCGTTATGGTGGATAGCATGTATGTGTAATTTTTGTCTCTCTCACACACACACATATGTGCGCTCGCACACACACACACACACATATGTGCGCTCGCACGCACGCAAGCGCACACATACACTCACTCACACACACACACACACACACACACACACACCACACACACACACACACACACACACACACACACACACACACACACACCCCTTTGTTAGTGCTTACCATCCATGTATTGAAGGCAGTAAAGACGTTGAGTGAAGCAGAGTATGAGGTATAATGATCATGGCCTGTGGAGAGGGGGGAGGGAGGAGGTGGTGTGGACTTGCAGATGTTTTTGCTCCTTCCACTGCCCTTATAAGAATTCATTGTCCACCCATAAATTATGCTATGTGGTGTTGGTGGTGGGTGTGTGTGTGGTGTCTTATGGTGATTATCCCCATTGACCCCTATCTCAGTGGGGTTATCCCCATTGACCCCTATCTCAGTGGGGTTATCCCCATTGACCCCTATCTCAGTGTGGTTATCCCCATTGACCCCTATCTCAGTGGGTTATCCCCATTGACCCCTATCTCTGTAGGGTTATCCCCATTGACCCCTATCTCTGTAGGGTTATCCCCATTGACCCCTATCTCAGTGTGGTTATCCCCATTGACCCCTATCTCTGTAGGGTTATCCCCATTGACCCCTATCTCAGTGGGTTATCCCCATTGACCCCTATCTCTGTAGGGTTATCCCCATTGACCCCTATCTCAGTGGGGTTATCCCCATTGACTCCCCATCTCTCAGTAGGTTATCCCCCCCCCCCCCCCCCCACGGAATCACTAGAATGAGTATGTCAACAAGCCAGAGAGAGACAGAGACAAGAGAGAGAGAGAGAGAGAGAGGAGGAGAGAGATGAGAGAGAGAGAGAGAGAGAGGAAGAGAGAGAGAGAACGTTACCTACCTATAGTGCTTTGAGCGCTGCGCCACATGCGATAGAGTTGGTTACCTCTCTCGTATCGATAGCCGTTTATCCCACTTCAAGTCACATCGCAGTGAAGATGCTTTTCCTTTCAGCCCTGCTTTCGATTTCTTTTCTGTTGTGTCAGTAGTGAGGTTGTATCCATCGCCAGGTGTTCCTGTCTGTTTCTTTTGTTTAGTGGGTTTTTTTTGGTGTGTGTATGGTGGTCTTCAATTTTACGTCTCTTCACAGAAAGGGATATTAGACAAGTGTGTGTGTGTGTGTTATGTTGTGTTGTGTTGTGTGTGTGTTGTGTTGTGTTATGTTGTGTTGTGTGTGTGTGTGTGTGTGTGTTTCAGTGAAATATCTACGTGCACAGACTAATTTTATACTCCTACAAGGTGATGAGGGCAATATGGGGAACAGTATGATGCAATAAATGTCTAACAATAATTCAAATATTCTGGTGTGTGCTATGTGTGTTGGGGCCACTGATGTATGGTCCCACTTATAGACGCCGGGTCACCTCTGGTTTGTAGCGTGGTGGCGTCCTGATTTTGACACCTCTGTGTCAGTTGTAGAAGTAGTAATAGTAGTAGAAGTAATTGTTGAAGTTGTTGAAGTAATTGAAAAAAGCACTTTGATTTGTTTTTACAAGATATAATGCTATACAAATTCCATGTATATTATTATTATTATTATTATTATTATTATTATTATTATTATTATTATATTATTATTTGTAAAGCAGAAACAGTTGCAATAGAAGTAATAATGGTGGTAGAAGTCGTAGCTGCAGCAGCAGCAGCTGTAGAAGTACAGTGTGGTGTGGTACTATGCTGTACGGCACAGCACAGCATAGAACTATATGCTGTGATAGAACGCAGGGCAGTGCATCAGAGCACATCACACACAGCATTGTGCTGCAAGTGAGCCACTCACGGTACTATGCTATACTATACTATACCATATCATCCAAAGCACAACATGACACAGGGCCAGACAGACTTGAGCCAAATATAGCACAGCAGCAGGGTACAGTACACTTGCACCTCTCTCTCTCCTCTCTCCTCTCTCTCTCTCTCTCTCTCTCTCTCTCTCTCTCTCTCTCTCTCTCTCTCTCTCTCTCTCTCTCTCTCTCTGTAGAGTAGTATTGATCTGGCCAGTGATTGCCTGTATCAGCGGCTCCTGTGGGTAACTGGTTTGATGGGTTGGTCATCTCTATTGCAGGGAGGCCGATGACCCAGCGATGCACCACCTCTCCCCGGAGTGCACGTGCTCGGCCCTTACGTCAGCAAAAACCAGTGACGTCACTATGGACCCTACCCACTTCTGGAGTGCCATCGTTTCCCGTTGACCGCTGCGGAATTTGTGAGTGGTCACCTCCCCTTTGATGGTGACCTCGGTGTGAGGGTGCTTGTCTGCAGTGAAGGGTGCTGTAGCACTTTGTTTGTGAACCATCTCCCCACCTAGGGTTTTGACTCGGGATTGGGTATACGACAAACACGCATACATTTGAGAGAGATTATCGAGAGATCCAAATGACTGCTATCGAGCGCGTGTTGGTCTGAAAGCCAGAGAAAGGCTACTCTTCTCCAGTGGCCGGTGTGTTCATTTTGTGGTGGCTAAACAGAGCGGGAACACAGACAACAAATCATCTAACCAGCTAGCGTAATTGAATTTATTGATCCGGGACTGTGTGAATAGTACCGTCGCCCTCAAACAGCGGAACGTGAGCCGGCATAGTTTGGTCCATGCCGTGTGGGAGAGAGGTCTAGCATCACATCGACATTTTAGCAGCAGCCTGGCTCCCTGTCAGCTGATCCTGCTGCAGCTTTGTGTGTCCACAGCCTGGCTTGAATGCCAGAGCCTGAACAAAGGGGTGTGTGGTGGTGGTGGTGACGGGAGACGGTAAGGGAGGAGGAGTGTTGTCCCAGGCTGCAGGCATACAAAGCGTGTATTGATACACACACACACATACACACAGGCAAGGCTGCATGTAATCTGATGTGAAGCTGTCTCCCCAGCACGAACTGGCGTGTAGCCTACAACCTGACAACGCCAAAACATTTGCACCACCTGTTGCCATCCTCTCTTTCATTCATGTGCGCCAGGTCCTTGCCTCAACCCTCGTCTGATTGGTTGTTCCTGAGGTGGACTGCCCGGGCAACGACCAATGGGAGTGACTGTTCGTTTTGTGCCGATTAAGTTCAGTGCAAACGGTGCAGGGCCGCTGTATGTCGTCTGCCTGCCTACTTGCAGGCAAAATGCGTCGGGGGTTGAATGACATGGCTGCAGACACGTGCACTGGACCTACTACTGTCGGCTCCAGCGATACTGTTGTGTCTCTGAAGTGAAGCTATTGCACTGTCTCCGCAAAGTCACCCCACACCCAGACCACCTCCTGTAGGGAGCTATAATGAAGCCTCTGAGGATGAAGTTGCCTCTTCGCTGACAACCCCAGTTTGGTGGAAGGTCAGTTAATTGCCGGTCCTCTGTCGTCAGCAAGGAAAGGCCCAGATTGTGAACAGGTGCTTTACCCCATGTCATTTGCTTAACGGCGCGGCCCCTGTGCTGTATGTATCGCCGTCACGAGAGCGGAGAGCGAACATGACGTTTTTCTGTCTGACCAGCCAAAGTCCCTGTGCAGCCTGGCTTCTGTCTGAAACTGACTGTGAAGTTTGATGCCTGTTGGGAGAGAAGTATGACTGTGATGAACGTAGGCTTCGTGGTTTAAACATGCGTTTTGGTGTTGATGGACTGACTCTGAGTGTGTAGAAGTAGCCTTGGTTTTTCAACTAGAATGACCTGTCCGTGAATGGTCATCGTTTAGTGCTTACTGTTGTAGATGAACGTTTCAGTGCTGTAGATGCTTGTGAAAGCCATGAACAACCGGCGTTAATATTCCTTATCCACATGTCGCTATAGACAGGCATGCTCATCAACCACCAGACCTACAAATAAGCATCGACTTTTTTATTTCCGCATATAGACAAACGGGTTGGGGCTGGCTACCTTCGGAAAGACAAGCCACACAACGTTTCAAGAGGAACATAGCCAAACCGTCAACACTCCAACCCTCACTCCACCTCACCATGCTTTCCCTTCTCCCTGGAACGAGCTAACTCCGCACTAACTAACCTCTCCTCCTCCTCCTTCTTCCACACCAACAACTGTCACCCAGCTCCCAAACCTGCAACACTCGAGTTCCGTGACTGCTGGGCCACCTTCAGTGTCTGTGCTTCACGTCTCCTCCCCCCTCCCCCCACCCAGCCCCCATCCACTCCTCACCCCGCCTCCTCGGCAGCATGTCTTTCCAGCTGGCCAGCATGCAGAAAGGCATCCGCTTCAACGACAGCCAGCTGCTGTACCTGGCCGGCAAGGCCAAGCAGGAGAACACCATCTGCGGCTTCCTCTACAAGAAGTCCTCGGACCTGGGCAAATGGCAGATGCGATGGTTCGTCCTCTACCAGAACCTCCTCATGTACTTCGAGTCCGAGACCGCCAGCCGCCCCTCCGGAGTAGCCCTGCTGGAGGGAAGCTACTGCGACCGTGCCATCACCCCTGCCGTGATCAAGGGCCGCGAGACAGAGAAACAGGTGAGGCTGTAGTGTGTGGTGTGTGTGTGTGTGTTTGTGTGTGTGTGTGTGTGTGTGTGTGTGTGTATGTGTGTGTGTGATGAGCCAGTCTGCCTGTCTGTCTGTCTGTCTGTCTGTTTTCTCTCTCTCTCTCTCTCTCTCTCCTCTCTCTCTCTCTCTCTCTCTTCTCTCTCTCTCTCTCTCTCCTCTCTCTCTCTCTCTCTCTCTCTCTCTCTCTCTTCTCTCTCTCTCCCGTCCCCCCCTCTCTCTCTCTCTCTCTCTCTCTCTCCTCTCTCTCTCTCTCTCTCTCTCTCTCTTCTCTCTCTCTCTCTCTCTCTCTCCTCTCCTCTCGTCCCCCTTGCTCTGTTCATATTCTTCCTCTCATCTTCTCTCTCTCATTCTTGCTCTCTCTCTTCTTTCTTCTCTCTCCTCTCTTGATGTGTGTTTTCTTTTTTTTCTGTTCATTTCTTTCCTACTCTCTTCTTTCTTCTTTCGTCTCTGGTTTCTTTCTTTCTCTCTTTCTTTCTTCGTTCTCTTTTTGGTCTTTCTTTTTTCTTTCCTTTCTTCTTCTTCTCTTCTTTCTTTCTCCGCCTGTCTTTGTGTCTGTTCTTTATTTCTTTTCCTTCAGTTTCTTTCCTTCCTGTCTTCCTTCATTCTTTCTCCCTTTCTTCCTTCCTTTCTGTTTTCCTCTGTGTGTGTTTCGTGTTGTTCTTTGACGTCATATCCCTCCTTGCATGGCATATGGCTTGTTGGTGAGTAGTGAGCCACATAAAGAAAGGGACTGGAAGCAGAGCCTTGTCATACACCACTGAGTGAGTCTGTTGTCTTTCTGTCTGTCTTTATTGGGGTTTCCCCAGAAGTCTGTTTCTGTTCTCTTCCCTCCTTGACTTGTCTTTCTTTCCTTTCTGTCTCTAACGTGTGCTTAAGCCCTGTTCCTTGGCGTACGTGCATCTTTGTCCGTTTT
>CM060334.1:9535383-9537883 GCA_030674155.1 Stramonita haemastoma
CTTCAGCATTTCAGAAGCTCCTCATGATATTTTTGTCAACTTTCTGACTTCAGTTCCAAGTTGTGATACAAACACAATTTGTCACAACTTGAACTGAAGTCAGAAAGTTGACAAAAATGTATGAGGAGCTTCTGAAATGCTGAAGTAGTGCATTATATGGAACTTACATTGATTAAAGATATGTTGTTGTTGTTGTTTTTTATTACATGGGGGGTACCAACACAGTTCGTCACAATTGCGACGAACTGCGTTGTTGCGACGAAGTGTGTCAGAACAGAGGGGTACAGTGTGTGAGCTGTTGAAATGAGAGAATGACAGCAGAAACAGCAAGAGGCCCCGGCATTAATGGAAGACAGCCAGCAGGTGTAGGGTGTGTGTGTGTGTGTTGTGTGTGTGTGTGTGTGTGTGTGTGTGTGTGTGTGTGTGTGTGTGTGTGGTATTTTGTGTGTGTGTGTTTGTATTTGTGTGTTTGTTTGTGTGTGTATTTGTGTGTGTTTGTGTGTGTTTGTATTTGTGTGTGTGTTTGTTTTTGTGTGTGTTTGTTTGTGTGTGTGTTTGTTTGTGTGTGGTTTGTGCTTAAGTGCCTGCGTGCGTGTATGTGTGTTGAGAGGGTGTAGAGGGGAGGATAGGAAGGAAAAGAAGGGGGAAATGGCGAGGCCGGGTGATGGAGGTGAAGAGGTAGGGGAGGGTGGGGATGAATAGAATGCATACATTTGTGTCCACGGTGTTTGCGGTTTGACAGGTAGAGGATGTAGCACGAGCACAGCTGATGGTGCCGGCATACTGTCTTCAGGTTGTGTGTGTGTGTGTGTGTGTGTGTGTGTGTGTGTGTGTGTGTGTGTGTGTGTGTGTGTGTACTGTGTATGCAAGTGTTATCTTAGTTGGAAAAAACTGGAGTGAATCCAGACGAGGTATGATGTTCATAATTGTTGGGGGAGAATGCAGACGAGAAAATGCGATGAATGAACTGAGAGAGAGAGAGAGAGAGAGGGGGGGGGGGGGAGATGGAGGGTGGAGAAAGAGAGGGAGAGAAAGGGGAGAGAAGAGAGAGAGTGAGAGAGAGAGAGAGAAGACAGTTTATTGTCGCGCACTTTCAAGCCCATTCACAGGAAGACAGGAGGAAGGGATCACGGGCACTTTTCGAGCGGTCACTGCAGTCACGGGGACGGGATAGCTCAGTGGTCAGAGCACTCGCGTGGGGACTCGCTTTCCCCAAGTCAATTAAGCAGCGTCGAGCGTGGTTACCAGTTGGATGGGTGACCGTTTGCGCGCCTTGGCTTCAGTACAGTCCCCCCAGTTCACCCAGCTGTAAATGGGTACCTGCCCTCTTTAGGGTCAGGGAAGGTGAAGCAGCGAGAGGAGGAGATGGGCGCCCCCTTCAACATGCTGGCCCCCTAGAGAAGCTGAGGTCTCTGACGCCTCGCTCCCCTACGACCACACAGGTTATGGGGCACTTTTACCTTTACCTTTACACTGCAGTCAGACACACAACATAGACACAGAGGACGACACTGACAGACAAGTCTCTGTTGGTGCATAGTGTCAATACTTCAGTGGCAGTCAGCCAAACTACCTATACCACCTGACAGCCCAGGCTAAGCAACCTTCTTGCCGATACTAGCCTGGCTACTAGTGGCAAGCTGGCTGGCTGTATCCAGCGGCCATAAACAGCACGTGCCACCTGTGGCCGAGGGGACAACACGTGCAAACAGGCTGGCCACAGCTGTCGCCCTGGATGAATCAGCGTCTGTGGTAATTGAACCCAACCTCTGCCCTGCTATGCCATGCTTGCTAGCTATTCTATTCTATGGTATCCTGTCATGACTGTCAGCATTCACTCTGCATACCTACCACTCCGCCTTGCTCTCTCTGTCTCTGTTCTCTGTTCTGTCTCTTTGTTCTGTCTCTCTCGGTCTCTGTCTCTGTTCTCTCTCTGGTCTCCGTCTCTCTCGTCTCTGTCTCTCGGTCTCTCTGTCTCTGTCTCTCGACTCTGTCTTCTCTGTCTTCTCTGTCTGTCTCTGTCTCTCTGTCTTTGTCTCTCTCTGTCTCTCTGTCTCTGTCTGTCTGTCTCTCTCTCTGTCTCTCTCTTCTGTCTCTCTCTCTCTCTCTCTCTCTCTCTCTCTCTCTCTCTTCTCTCTCCTCTCTCTCTCTCTCTCTCCTCTCTCTGGCCTTCAGTTGTGAGTGTCTGTGTGGCGGTGTGTGTTCAGGTAGGTGATGGGGAATGTTTGGCATTTCTGGTTAGCTCCACACATCAAAGCCAGGTTTAGCACACAGGTGTCGTGTGTCAATGAGAGAGAGAGAGCCCTTGTAGTCAGTCCTCAGTGCACTGCCCTCCACCATCCGTCTTTGGGAAGGGGAGGAGTGTGGTCCTCACAATCAAATCGAGCCTGGTGGATGGATGACCGTTTGCGCACCTTGTCTTAGGTACAGTCCCCCTAGTTCACCCAGCTCTAAATGAGTAGGCCTAACTGCCCTCTTTAGGATCAGGGAAGGTAAAGCA
>CM060334.1:9547883-9567883 GCA_030674155.1 Stramonita haemastoma
ACCAGTTCCCTCCATTCCTTTCTCTGTTCTGCCTTTCTCAGGGTTTTATACACACACACACACACACACACACACACACACACACACACACACACACACACACACACACACACACACACACACACATATATATATATATATTATATATATATATATATATATATATATATATATATATATATATATATATATATATATAATATATATATATATTTTATATATATATATATATATATATATATATATATATATATATATATATAATCATATTTTATGAGACAAAAAATGATGAACGTGGTTTGTGTTTGTATGTGTCATGTGTGTGTTTTCTGTGTGTATATTATATATATATTATAATGTTGTTGTGTGTGTGTGTGTGTGTGTGTGTGTGTGTGTGTGTGTGTGTGTGTGTGTGTGTGTGTGTGTGTGTGTGACATGTTGAAAGCATTTTAAAATCTGGATGGTTTTCTTTTTGAGTTTGTGCTTTATTTTGTGAGAAGATTGATCAGCTTCCTGCCGTTGTTCAGCCAAAGGAAATGGCCAGACCCTCCTTCCTGCCGCCCCTCTGCCGTTCAGCAGCCATTCTTTGCTCAGCAAAAAGAAAATAATGAAAAGGCCTGCCTTGTTTTAAATGCTGTGCCTGGGGTGCGGCGTGTGGTTTTTATTGCTTTTGTTTGTTTTGTTTTGGGGGGGTTCTTTTTACTTTGTTTTGTTTTGTTGGTTGTTGTTTGTTGTTGTTTTTTGGGGGGGGGGTTTGCTTATCTCTCTGTTGTTGTGTCCAAACCTGTAATGCGATTTTTGCTTCATTTTTTGAAGTTTTTCTTTTCAAAATTGAGCCGATCAGTGGAAGGAAATTACATTGCGAATGCTTATGTATGCAGCAGTTTTTGGCCTAGAAAAAAGCAACAACTTTCAATGTCCATTTTGCCTTCATTGGTGAACATAAACGCAGTAGTGTTTCGTTTGTTTCTTGGGGGAGGGGGGGGGGCAAATATGTTCACTACATTTCTAAACAGTTTATGCTTTTTCGTTTTATTTTCTGGAGGCGAAAAATCGAATTTCAGCTGAGAAGCTGAATGGAGCTACCTTGTGGATGTTTTTATTCGCGGCAATAATTTTCTCGGGTGAAAAAAAAGAAGAAAACTTGATGTTCCTTTTGTCTTGACTAGCCTATTGAGCCAGTGGTGATGGTTTGATGTCTTGCCTGTTGATGAGATAATACACCTGGATTGTCTTTTCTTGGGCCTCTTTTCTCAACAGACAGTGGTAATGGTGGTGCCGAGTGAAACCTTACAATACTCTGTGTGTGTCCCTGTGTGTCTGTGTTTGTGTCTGTGTCTGTGTGTGTTGTGTGTCTGTGTGCGTGTATCTTTGTGTGTGTCTGTGTGGGGGGGGGGAGGCGGGGGTGGTAAGTGTGTGTGCGCGTACGTGGGGGTGTGCACATGTGTGTTTGTGTGTTTGTGCGCGCGCCTGCCATATCTAATTGAATCCTTCAAAACTGACGAGGACCTTTAACACGGACAGGTCTAAGCACACAGGTTGAAACGGTTCCTCCCCTGACCATAGCTTTGAAAAAGCACGTGTGTCATCCATCAGCTGGACAGACTGGTTTGGTTATACCATTGTCCCAGCGGAGCTGTCCGATTTAGGACCTGCATCATCATCAGACACCGCTACCTTGACCTGACTGACGGGTTCTGCTGGCCCGTAACCACCGAGGGAGGAAAGCTGAACTCGGCCTGTATGCTGACTGACATCTGATTGGCTCAGGGCTGGCCGCGGATTCAGGGGCGGTGAAAACAAAAGCAGGGTTGGAGTTAGCTCCCTGCCCGTTGTCCTGAGAGAGGAGAGAGGAGAGAGAGAGGAGAGAGAGAGAGAGAGAGTAGAGAGAGAGAGAGAAGGCAAGGCAAGGCAAGGCAAGGCAAGGCAAGGCAAAATTCTTTTATTCGAGGATAATAGATAAGCACTCATGTGCTTTTTTACATCCAGTCCCGCCCCTTTCAGGGATAACATCAAGATAAAAGACAGCCTCAACTAAAACAAGAACAATTATAATGATCCAATTACCAAGAGCAAACCACACCAAGTATCAAACAACAGGTAAGAAATAAGCAAACAAAAACCAAACAAAAACAATCAAAGCAACAACAAAAAAAAAAAAAAAAAAAAAACAAAGCGTGTAGAGACAGGCGTCTACATTCCCTGCTGCTTAAAGCCCGCCAAAGAGAGGAGAGAGAGAGAGAGAGAGAGAGAGAGAGAGAGAGAGAGAGAGAGAGAGAGAGAGAGGAGAGAGAGAGAGAGAGAGAGAGAGCGGCAAGGCAAGACAAGGCAAGGCAAGGCAAGGCAAGGCAAGGCAAGGCAAAATTCTTTTATTTCGAAGGTGATAAATAAGCACTTGTGTGCTTTTTTTTTTTTTTTTTTTTTTACATTCAGTCCCCCTCAATGAGAGAGAGCGAGAGAAAGAGAGAGGGAGGGAGGGAGGGTGGTGCCTGGTTTGGTTCAGCTGGGAAGGGAGGGAGGGAAAATCAAAGGAGCTTTCTGCCGGCTTAACGTATTGATCTGTGGGTTTGGCGGGCTTTAAGCAGCAGGGAATGTAGACGCCTGTCTCTACACGCTTTGTTATTGTTGTTGTTTCTGGTGTCTGTATGTATGTTGAGCTGTAGGTCTGTGTCTCTGGATATCTCGTGTTTGGTCACCTAACTGCCTGCCCTAGTCTCTGTGTGTATGTGTGCGTGCGTGCGTTGGTGTGTGTGTGTGTGGTGTGTGTGTGTGTGTGTGTGTGTGTGTGTGTGTGTGTGGTGTGTGTGTGTTGTGTGTTGTGGTTTGTGGTGATGTTGTTGTTGCTTGTTGTTGATTGTTGTTGTTCCAATTTTACGGTCTGTTTCATTTTAGTGATATGACTGTGTGTGTGTGTGGTGTGTGTGTGGTGTGTGTGTGTGTGTGTGTGTGTGTGTGTGTGTGTGTGTGTGTGTGTGTGTGTGTGTAGGCCTATTGTGTGTGTGTTGTCTGTCTGTCGTGTCTGTCTGTCTGTCTTCTGTCTGTCTGTCTCTGTCTTCTGTCCTCTCTCCTCTCTCTCTCTCTCTCTCCTCTCTCTCTCTCTCTCTCTCTCTCTCTCTCTCTCTCTTCTCTCTCTCTCTCTCTCTCTTAGTAAGGATAGTTCCTTCTCAGGGCAAAGACCGGATGAAAAAAAGTATTTCAATACTTATATGTACCTCTTGGTAATAAAGATTATGTTTCAATCAATTAATCAATCAATCAATCTCTTCTCTCTCTCTCTCTCTCTCTCTCTCTCTCTCTCTCTCTCTCTCTCTCTCTCTTCTCTCTCTCTCTCTCTCTCTCTCTCTCTCTTCTCTGTTCCTCGTTCTGTTATAACAACTGTTTGGTGCCAACGTTTATTTCAGCTTAGCTGAAACACATACGTGTGCCCTTGTACATACACACACGCGGGGAGAGAGAGAGAGAAAGAGGGAGAGACAGACAGACAGACAGAGACAGAGAGAGTGACAGAGAGACAGACAGACAGAGACAAAGAGAACCCAGAACTCAGAAATTTAATGTACATCGGCCTTGGGCCACAATCCTTATGGTTGGTGTGGGAAAGTTGACAAATGTCCCGCAATGGGCTAAACTCGAAAATACATCATAATTATCATGTTCAATTTTTTGGAAAAATCATAAAGCCAAAGCACATAATATACATAAAAGGGCATCAGAACCAAACAAAATCACAATATTGTTCTAAATACACCTTTCTTATGTCTGGGGAAAAAACAATATAAATAAGGCTACTTAAAATCATAAAAATGGGAACTTAAAATCATAAAATGGGAAACATTATCTTTGTTTATGCACATAGTACATATATTTATTACAAACTGGTAAACTGTTATATTCGTTTGTATCATAACTATTGTGATACAGTAATTTCTTTCTCTTATTAATGCCGTGAAAAATATATCTAGACAGACTGTGATTACTGTTAGTGTTCTCTGCTTTCAGAAGATCGTGTAAAGGTGTATCCACACAATCACCTAAAAATTTGACTCTTAAATCATTATACATTAAACATTCATAAAGGAAATGCTGTTCATCTTCACCTTTCTCGGTCCCTAACTGTACTACACCATTCTTGGATAAATAGACCAATCAGTCTCTGTTGAAATAAACGTAAGAAAGCTTTAACATCACCTACTCCCTGTTGAAGCCAAACAAAGCTGAATCCGTATCACATAGAATTTGTCTTATCTTAGTAACCCAACAGTTCTTTCCAGATATATTCATGTCAAGCAACATTTGATAAGCATTATAAGGTAATCTATCGGGATTCACTTGTAACAGTTTAAACCAATGTCTAAGAGCATTTCTATAGGAGTTAATATAAAGAGGGTATCTTCCAAGCTCACCATAATTATATCATTTTATTTGCAGTTTTCAATGGTACACCCAAAAATCTCTTACAAGCAATCATGTGAACTTTCTCTACATGTTCCTATTTATGTAGCCCCCATATTTCAGATGAGTATAGATCTAGTAAAATTGGCTGTATTTTGATATCAGAGACCTTGGAAAATGTTTCAGCGTTAATTTCTATATATTTATTGAAAACCCTGTACAGCTCTACAACAGCTTTCTTTCCCTTTGTCGCAAAGTGATCTGTGCCCAGCTGAGAGACAGAGACAGACAGAGAGAGAGGGAGATATCATCAAGTAACAGGATGTCGCACAACGTAAACATTATTAATTGAGGGGAAAACCCGAGCAGCAAACAGCCCCCAAATAAATAAATAAATAAATGAAAAACAAATAAACAACTTAACCCCACAAAACCCCCACAGCCCACGAAGGACACAAAACCATGCCCACACACACACACATAACAGGCGGCAGTGAGCTCCCCAGAGACCCTCACTAAAACTGTGTGCACATTTCCCCCAACCAGAAGTCGGTCACTTGTGACATCACCACAGCCATCTGGTGCACATCAAAGACTTATGGGCCCATTTTCTCTGGAACCAAGTTTGGTCGTTATTGTTGGTTTTTGTTTATTTGGGGTTTGTTGTTGTTTTGGGGGGTTGGCCATAAGTCTGTTGTGTCTGGTCCCTCTGTATTCTCTCTGAACTGTAACGTAATGCATTGTAATGCAATGTAGTGTTTGGCAATGTAAGTGAAAACTAGTATAGATAGCACTTGACCCTTGCATTGTAATGCAATGTAGTGTTTGGCAATGTAAGTGAAAACTAGTATAGATAGCACTTGACCCTTGCATTGTAATGCAATGTAGTGTTTGGCAATGTAAGTGAAAACTAGTATAGATAGCACTTGACCCTTGCATTGTAATGCAATGTAGTGTTTGGCAATGTAAGTGAAAACTAGTATAGATAGCACTTGACCTTGCATTGTAATGCAATGTAGTGTTTGGCAATGTAAGTGAAAACTAGTATAGATAGCACTTGACCCTTGCATTGTAATGCAATGTAGTGTTTGGCAATGTAAGTGAAAACTAGTATAGATAGCACTTGACCCTTGCATTGTAATGCAATGTAGTGTTTGGCAATGTAAGTGAAAACTAGTATAGATAGCACTTGACCCTTGCATTGTAATGCAATGTAGTGTTTGGCAATGTAAGTGAAAACTAGTATAGATAGCACTTGACCCTTGCATTGTAATGCAATGTAGTGTTTGGCAATGTAAGTGAAAACTAGTATAGATAGCACTTGACCCTTGCATTGTAATGCAATGTAGTGTTTGGCAATGTAAGTGAAAACTAGTATAGATAGCACTTGACCCTTGCATTGTAATGCAATGTAGTGTTTGGCAATGTAAGTGAAAACTAGTATAGATAGCACTTGACCCTTGCATTGTAATGCAATGTAGTGTTTGGCAATGTAAGTGAAAACTAGTATAGATAGCACTTGACCCTTGCATTGTAATGCAATGTAGTGTTTGGCAATGTAAGTGAAACTAGTATAGATAGCACTTGACCCTTGCATTGTAATGCAATGTAGTGTTTGGCAATGTAAGTGAAAACTAGTATAGATAGCACTTGACCCTTGCATTGTAATGCAATGTAGTGTTTGGCAATGTAAGTGAAAACTAGTATAGATAGCACTTGACCCTTGCATTGTAATGCAATGTAGTGTTTGGCAATGTAAGTGAAAACTAGTATAGATAGCACTTGACCCTTGCATTGTAATGTAATGTAGTGTTTCGCAATGTAAGTGAAAACTAGTATAGATAGCACTTGACCCTTGCAGTGCACAGGCCCCAAAAGCTCAGAAAAGAGACAGGACCAGTGAACTGACGATGATATGACAACATGCCATTTGCGTGCCGTTTGTTTCGCTTTGTGCCTTTTTCGTTGGAAGCAGGGGTAGGAGGATGTGTGTCGGGGAGGGAGAGGGGTTTGTGGGAGGTGAGGTGAGGGGAGGGGTGGCCACAATATTAGAGAGAGGTGAGACAGGGGTCTGTGGGGAGGGTTAAAAGCCCAAACTGCAACAGCCCCTTTGGTGTTAAGTGCACATTACCAGTGAGTGCAATTAACACCAAAGGGCCCGATGCAAAAACACAAGGATGAAGAAAAGGGTGGAAGATCTGGAAATCGGGGGTGGGGGGGGAGCTGGTTGTCGGGGAGGAATGAATGATGTAGATCCCAGGAGTACTCTTACTATCTGCAATGTAATAGCGCGCCATTGATCTGTTCAGGGGTGTGGAGGGGAGGGTGCAAAGTGTGTGTGTGTGTGTGTGTGTGTGTGTGTGTGTGTGTGTGTGTGTGTGTGTGTGTGTGTGTGTGTAGACAGACAGAGATCCCCTGGAGGTGGATGCACAATATATGAATTGACAAAAATCAAGAGGCAAACAATATCGAAATACCACAAACTAATATACACACACCACACACAACACTATATTAAACTATAATACAATACACACCCCACCACACTACACACACACACACACACACACACACACACACACACACACACACACACGCACGCACGCACCACACACACACACACACACACACACACACACACCACTCACCACACACACACACACACACACACACACACACACACACACACACACACACACACACACACACACACACACATTTTCATTCTTCTGTTGAGGGGGAAGGGGCGGGAGGACATTTCAGGAGGGAATTAACCCCGTGTCCTTGATTACCGTCAGATCACGAATTCAGCACTAACCACGGGGCCATTCCTTTCCCACTTTCCAACTCATACGTAGGTGGCAAGTTTATATTGTTGACCAACAACCAACACGACAACTGCCTTTCATACTGCAAATGGACAGGAGATATTTTCTGCACAGAGGAGATAAGAGAAAAGGAAGGGAAATGCCCAGAATTCCTCCCGTATCTGATAGACAGACAGAGAGCAGTGCCAAAGTAACGCCAGGGGGCCCTCAAAAAAGGGCAGCAACTCTTCAGCTGTTATCAGTTGTCCGTTGTGTGAAGGGAGGGGGGGAATAATAGCCTGCAGAGCAGAGATACACTTGGCTGTATATATTCTTTAACATAAGTGAACTTGTATATTCGTCGTGGTAGTAGGCATCCTTCCAGTCTTGAAAGACTTTACAGATGCGCTTTAAGTATTTATTGTGGTACAGCCTTAGGTGTGGCTGGCCAGTCCCACGCGGAAATGACCGTCCCTATGGCAGAGGGCACAGCTGAAGTCTGACGCTGGTCTGTCTGCCTGCTCTGCAGCCTTTCTTCTCATTCTCTTTGTCTCGTGCTGCTGAGCAAGTGCCTCTTCGAACTTAAACCTTTCTGAACAGTCTGTCTCCATGCTGTTGCGCACACGCACGCACGCACGCACACACACGCCACACACACACACACCACGCACACACACACACACACAAACCACCATCCACTTTCGCAAACGTTTTCACCCCATCCACCCGATACAGAAGACTCGGGCCCGCTGTCGCCGCAGCAGTAGTGTGGATGCCCAGCATGCACGCTCAGACCTGCACAAACATGGGCTGCCTCAGGCCTGACCTCCCCAAGACAAACACAACAAACAATACAACAAACAACATAAGCAAACAACAAACAAAGTTGCGTTCAGCGCAGTTCACAGTGGAACTCCTCCAGAAGTGAAAAGTAAAGGGCAAAGGCAAGCGGCAGGTGTTCCAAGTCAGAGCAATGACGGCAGTGTCCACACAAAGTGGATCGGTGGTCTAGGTGGTAACGCGCCTTGCCTAGAAAGCAAAAAGTCTGGGTCGGAGTGTGCGGTGGTTTGTAATCCCGTTCGGGCCAAAAATTTTTCCCCATCCATTAGACCCTGAGTGGTGGTCCTGGGCGCTAGTCTTTCAGATGAGACGATGAACCGAGGTCCTGTGTGTTACACATCACTATTTAGCGCTGTAAAAGAACCACGGCAACAAGGGGTTGACCCTGGCAAAATTCTGTAGAATAAAAACCACTCTGTAGGGAACAAAAATGCATGCAGGAAAAAGAAAAAAAATGGGTAAGGGGCTGACTTGTGGCGACGCGCTCTCCCTGGGGAGAGCAGTCCGAATTTCACGCAGAGAAATCTGCAGTGACATAAAGTGGTACAAAATACAAATACAAAATACTTCACCACTGATGGCCTTAACCACACGCCACGCCACGCCACTCTCCAGCCGTCCCCAGTCAGAAAGAGATTGATAGATAGTTAATCTGTGATCACTATTCCTGCTGCTGCATGATGAGTGAGGAGAGGAGGAGGAGGAGAAAGTGATGGCCTGAAAGAGAGAGAGAGAGAGAGAGAGAGAGAAGAGAGAGAGAGAGAGAGAGAGAGAGAGAGAGAGAGAGAGAGAGAGAGAGAGAGAGAGAGGGAGAGAGAGAAGGTGGTTTAAGTGCTCTCTAACGTCCAGACATGGTGGCAGTGACCATATGAGTGATCTGTTTCTGTCTGGTACCAGGAGGGAAATAAGGTGGCGGAGGGGGGGGGGGGAGAAAGAAACAGATAAGGAGACAGAATTACAGAAAGGGGGCTTTATACAAGCGATCTGTAATGTCCAAAAATGGTGGCGGTAACAATATGATAGTGATCAGTATCTGTCTAGTAGCACAGAGAGAGACACAGAGAGAGAGAGAGACAGACAGACAGAGAAGGGTATTAATGCTAATGTCCAGAAATGATGACAATACTCATGCCATTGTGATCAGTATGTGTCAAACTGTACCATCATCACATTCATGACACTGAATACGTTCAGTATGCAGTATAAGAGGAAGGGAGAGAGAAGACAGACAGACAGACAGACAGACAGACAACAGACACACAGACACAGACACAGAGAGAGATAGAGCGACACACACACACACAACACACAACACACACACACACACACACACACACACACACACACACACACACACACACACACACACACGCACACACACGGGGATGAAATGACATAGGGTGATCTCTACTGTGGCGAAATGCTGATAATAACCACGCGGTAGCGACCAGCATCTGTCAAATAGTGTCTTCGTCACATACATCATACTGAATACGTTTTGTGCCTCGTAGCACTAGAGATACAGACGGAGAAAGGAGGATACCAATCACCTCTGGCTGCGGAAATGATGACGATGATGACGATGATGACGATGATGATGATGATGATGATGATGATGATGATGATGATGATGATGATCACGCGATAGCATCAGCATCTCTTAAACACTACCTCTCTCACATGATAGCACAGTATCAACAACGTACAACATCAGAAACATCTTGACTGAGACGGACGACCAGACAGACTAGCAGCAGAGGATAGTATCTTATCAGTGAATTGGAGGGTGTAGAAAAGGTGGTAGCAGCCATGCAACAGCAATCCGTGTCTGTCAGACAGGACCTAGAGAAAAAGGATATTGAAGACACACCGTGGATCATATCACCACACAGACACACAGACAGACGACAGACAGACAGACAGACAGACAGACAGACAGACAGACAGACAGGAGATAATACTGGGGGTCTTTACTGTCCAGAAATGAGAGTGATGTCCATGCGATGGCCATCAATATCTGGCAAACAGTACTTAACATAAACGCCACAGTTTTCTGAAGACGTGCGGTAGATCTTAATGACAGAGAGAGAGAGAGAGAGAGAGAGAGAGAGAGAGAGAGAGAGAGAGAGAGAGAGAGAGAGAGAGAGAGAGAGAGAGAGCAGCCTGAGTTTCACGCAGAGAAATCTGCCGTGACTATAAACGGTGTATAAAACACACGGATATAGCAACCGTCCCAAAAGAAGGTACGTCGTTTGGAGCATTTGAAGGCATCATGTCGTATTTTTACCCCTTTCTTTCCCACCTCACCAACTGTCCCTTTGGTTTCTCCTGTGACTCATCTGTATGATACCCCGAAGTCGGAATGCGGCTACAGGGATGGTAGGTAAAAACGGAGGCATAACTAGGGTGGACTTCCGAGATCTAGCCGAGGAAAGAAGCAAAATCTGCATGCATATATATATGATATAGATATAGATATATATAATACATATATACACATATATATACATATATATGCATATATATATACATATATACACACATTATATACACTATATATGCATATATATAGATACACACACACAGATAGATAGATATATACCTTTACATTAAAGTAGCGTGCTTTAAACTCAGACAACTTTGGAAATAACAAGCTAGCCAAGAAGACTTAAGAACAAGAGAGAGAAGGAAAAGTGGAAAGGAGGACTTGAGGAGAAAGGTAACGATGTGTGTGTTGCTGACAGTCAGTGCCCAGGGACCAGCTTAGCTTATCCAGGGCTTCTGTGTGGCCACCCCCTGTCCTCATTCAGCCTGTCTGTCACTGGTGGAGCAGACATGACGTCACGTGGCCAAACACTCCCTGCCCTCACTGCCCGCTAATTGTTGGCCATCCAAGACACAAACCACTACTAGCAGGGTCGCGCGCGTGCGCGCACGCACGCATGCATGCACGCATAGAGAGAGAGAGAGAGAGAGAGAGAGAGAGGAGAGAGAGAGAGAGAGAGAGAGAGAGAGAGAGAGCAGCCTTTATGGAGCATGCAGCACTCTCGGGGTTTGTGTTCTCCCCTGTCGTTGTCTGGATCAGCTGGAACTGTGTCTGCCTGTGTTGGGCTGTCTACCTGTCTGACTGTCTGCCTTCCTGTCTGTCTGACTGCCTGTCTGTATGTCTGTCTGTCTGACTGTCTGCCTTCCTGTCTGCCTGCCTGTCTGTCTGTATGTCTGTCTGTCTGACTGCCTGCCTTCCTGTCTGCCTGCCTGTCTGTCTGCCTTCCTGTCTACCTGTCTGTCTGCCTGTCTGTCTGCCTGTCTGCCTTCCTGTCTACCTGCCTGTCTACCTGCCTGTCTACCTGCCTGTCTACCTGCCTGTCTGCCTTCCTGTCTACCTGTCTACCTGCCTGTCTACCTATCTGTCTACCTGTCTGTGCTGTGCTGACTGTCTTCCTGCCTGTCTATCTGTCTGTCTGACTGTCTGTGCTGTGCTGACTGTCTTCCTGCCTGTCTGTCTGTCTGACTGTCTGTGCTGTGCTGACTGTCTTCCTGCCTGTCTATCTGTCTGTCTGACTGTCTGTGCTGTGCTGACTGTCTTCCTGCCTGTCTATCTGTCTGTCTGACTGTCTGTGCTGTGCTGACTGTCTTCCTGCCTGTCTATCTGTCTGTCTACCTGTCTGTGCTGTGCTGACTGTGTCTTCCTGCCTGTCTGTGCTGTGCTGACTGTCTTCCTGCCTGTCTATCTGTCTGTCTGACTGTCTGTGCTGTGCTGACTGTCTACCTGACTGTCTGTGCTGTGCTGACTGTCTTCCTGCCTGTCTATCTGTCTGTCTGACTGTCTGCCTGTGCTGACTGTCTGTCTACCTGCCTATCTACTGCCTGTCTACCTGTCTGTGCTGTGCTGACTGTCTGTGCTGACTGTGTCTTCATCTTCAGGCAGAAGGGCCCACTGTGGGCGGAGACACCGTGACGTCATGGCGGCCATGATAGAATGAACAGTGGGCTACGTACACAGCTTTGAACAGCCCATAGGGAAAACACTTGATGATGCCAGAACTGCTGTATGCATACCACAGTACACAGTGACAAGAAGGGAATTGTCTTGTACATGACTAAGCCAAACTCATTCATATAATAACAAGAATCTTGCAATGCGCACAATTTTGTGTCATGGTTCGAGAATATACAACCAGATTCGATATTTAACCAGCAATTAATGAAGCAAACATACAATGAAGAAAACAAATGTGTATATATATGACATATATATATATATATATATATTATATATATATATATATATATATATATATATATATATATATATATATATATATATATATATATATATATATGAATTACATGAAAAATCACTAACAGTAATGATTTTATGTCGTCGACCCCCCCCCCAAAAAAAAAAAAAAAAAAAAGATGACAGCTTACTATTTATTTTTACCAGCAAAGCTGAGGATGAAGAGTAGCCTGCTATTGCAGTTCAAGGCAGCAGCTTGCCCCTATTTAGCAGAGAGGTGAACACATAGCGGCAGCAGACCCTCCTGCAACCTGCACATTGGTGTGGGGAGAGAGGAGCCAGCCCCGTGATCAACACAGTGCACGCTGACAGGGACAGAGGAGGCCACGATGTCCAGAAATCCATATCTGATAGAGGGAGGGGGGGAGGAGGGGTGGGGTTTGTCCCTGAAGTTCGGGAATAACAGCGGCCGTTATTATCCAGCAGAGATGAGCATTGTGCCCAATATAGCCAGCCCTCTTCATACAGATCCGCAACACGGGGACACCTCGCCCAGGGATTTGGCTGCTGGGCAAAAGACCTGCCTGCACTGGCTGGCTAGCCAAAAAGGAAGAGCGTCTAGTGGCTGCAGTGAAAGGGGGAGGTTTCGCTGCACTGAGAAAGGACCTGTGTTGGCTGCTTTAGAGAAAAGGATATCGGGATTGGAAAAAGACTTTCATTAACTAAGTTACAAAAAAAAAGGACATTTAGGCCAAAATGTTAAAGCACTTGCATCGACTGATTTGGAAAAAAAAATATTTCGTGGGATTGATAAGAATTGGTATCGACTGATTTGGAAAGAGAACATTGGATTGGATTGAAAGAATGATTTATATTGACTCGTTTGGGAAAAGGACGTTTGACTGGACTTGATAAGCTGGCTTGGTCAAAAGTGTATTGACTGGTTTATGAAAAAAAAACTCAGTTTCTCGGCTGGCTTGGGAAAAATTATTAGCTGGCTTAGGAAAACCACGTTGGCTGGTATGAAGAACGATATAGGAACATAAAGATATACAACTATTGACTAGCTTAAAAAACCCCATCTATTTTCAATAGCTTGAAAAGACATCTTTTACTTAGGTTAATAAAAAAAAAAGTATCCTCATTCTTTTTCAACTATAGTTTTATCGGATGGCTTAAAACAAAAAGTAAGATGTCTTCTACTGTGAATGCGATGGTAGGATTGTGGCATTATAGCTTCAAGCAGCCCCCCCCCCCCCTCTCTCTCTCTCTCTCTCTCTCTATTTCACACACACCTCTCTCTCTCTCTCTCTCTCTCTCTCTCTCTCTCTCTCTCTTCTCTCTCTCTCTCTCTCTCTCTCTCTCTCTCTCTCCTCTCTTCTCCCCTCCCTCTCTTCCCCTCCCTCTCTCTCTTCCCCTCCCTCCCTCTCTTCTCCCTTAATAAGAGGACTGAGTACGGAAAATGGCTGATGAGGGCTAAGCTGTGATGCAGTGTTGATTATTCCTATCCCCTTCCCTTTCCTCTGTTTATAGTTGACTAAACCTCTGTTTGGCGTGTGTGACTGTGTGTGTTTTGGTGTCTGTCTGTCTCTCTGTCTGTCTGTCTCTGTCTCTCTCTCTCATTTTCTCTCACTCTCTCCTTCTCACTGTCTCTTTCATTTATTGTCTCTGTCTCTCTCTGTCTGTCTCTGTCTCTCACTTTCTTTCATTCGCACTCTGTCTCTCATTCATCCTCTCTCTGTCTCTCTTTCTCTGTCTCTCTCTCTGTCTGTCTGTCTCTCTTCTCTCTCTCTGTCTCTTTCTGTCCCAATCTTTCTCTCTCATTCTTTCTCTGTCTCTCACTCTCTGTCTCTCATTCTCTCTCTGTCTCTGTCTCTGTCTGTCTGTCTGTCTGTCTGTCTGTCTGTCTGTCTGTCTCTCTCTCTCTCTCTCTCTCTCTCTCTCTCTTCTCTGTCTCTCTCTCTCTCTCTCTCTCTCTCTCTCTCTCTCTCTCTCTCTTCTCTCTCTCTCTCTCTCTCTCTCTCTTTCTGTGTGTGTTTCACGCTGCAAGCTTGATTAGAAACAACATGAAAGCTGTCTTTCAGCTCTTAACTATCCAAGTGTTCAGCACTTTCGGATGATTATTCTGCAAGTTAAAATTGTTGTTGCTGCTGCTATTGTCGCTGTTGTTGTTGCTGCTGCTGATGTTGTTGTTGTTGTTATTGCTGCTGCTCTGCTGTTGTCATTGCTCCTGCTACTGCTGTTGCTATTGTTGTTGCTGCTGCTGCTGTTGCTGCTGCTGAAACTTCACTGAAACTTCGCATTTCTTCTTCTTCTTCATGTTTTTGTTGTTGCTGCTGTATTCATAAGGAGAGACTGTAGGAGGATCTGGACAGCTGGAGTCTGCAGGCAGAGAAAACTAGAGTGTCACCCCGTGACTGTACTGTGCAGGGGATATTTGCATAACACCGTTGTTCACATCAGTATACTGCAATACGATGCCACACTCTGCATCACAATTCTGTCAAGCTCTGGCGAGCTATTTTCGTCACCATCCTTCATGATTGCAAGCACTAATTTATACTCTGTCCTCCAAGACTGCAGATAAGAAAACTGCATGCATATGTATATATAGTCAGCATACTGCATGCCCTGAGTCAGCTCCACTGGGGTTGGTCGGACAGGGCGGCGTGTGGGCTCCTTCACTAGTTAACAATCTTCTCGCTACTCTCAACACGAGCGTGTGGGCGGCCAGGGAGCCTGTGTGCACGTAGATGAGTAGAGGTGATGTAGGCAGGGTTAGGGGTGCACCTTGTCCACAGACAGCCAAGGCGATGTGAAGGCATGGGGGGGGGGGACCCCCAAGGATTGCAAATGATGAGCAGGCAGGCAGGCAGCCACAAAGGCCGTTAGTTGCTGATGTCCAGGGCCGGTGATGAATGAGCGTGCCTGAAGAGCGTGTCCATACCAGGGACTGGTCTTTAGCTGGCAAGGAGACAAATGGGCCCTGGTTTGTAGACCCGTGAATCCCCCTCTCTCCTGTCAGAGTTGGGGAGTCCTGGCGTGATGGATGAGGTGTGGTCACCTCGCTGACATGTGGAACGCTGCTATTAGGTGTGAGGCTGAGAAGTGGGCAGGAAAGGTGGCAGGCAGCCTGGGGGGCTTTGCAGTCGTTCTGATACTGCTGACCTCTGTGTGTGTGTGTGTGTGTGTCTGTCTGTCTGTCTGTTGTCTGTCTGTTGTCTGTCGTCTGTCTTCTGTCGTCTGTCTGTCTGTCTGTCTGTGTTGTGTTGTATGTGTGTGTGTTATTTGTATATTGAGGATAATGGAATGAGTATAGTGTTCTTTTCATCCAGTCCGTGTGTATGCAGTTTGTAGTATTGTATCTGTTCCACGACAATGGCCTTAGAAAAGCGAAAGATTTAGTATGCGAAGATGTGGGGGTGGGGGTGGAGGGTGGGTGTTGGGAGTGATTATTGTTACAAAGTTATAACGTACAGTACTACTTTGCTAATGCAAAAGTTATGGAATGTGAATATTTGTTGAGTTTTAAAGTTGTTGTTTTTTTTTAACCTAAGCTTAGAAACACTTGCATGGCCTTATCTGTTACACTTCAGAAAGTTAACATTGTAATTGTAAGGTGTGTAAGAGTTGAACTTTTGCGTTATCGTTCTTATGCCTGTTCTTTATTATGTAATTACAAGTATGCTATTGTAAAACATAAGTGAATGAATAAGTACTAGAACTGCATTACCACTGAAAGATAATATTATGTAGACACTATGATTTTTTTCATTATTTTCACTGTATCAAGAACTGTAAGTATTAAAAAAAAACAAGACGTTGACATGATACAATAAAGAAATTCAATAACCCAACACTCACTGCTGCTACAAATTTATGTCCACCACAAAAATCTGTATTCAGTTTTATCTCTATGCATATCTAGTTTCCCTTGGGGGCTACTAGTAACAGGCAGGTCTGGCGGAATGAGCTTCAAGCTCTTCAGTGGAGAGAGTGCAATCCTGATTTGTCTACATTGCAGCACCTGCCCCATTTGTTGATGCGTGATTATCATGAGATAATTATATACGAGGGATCGATTTATAAAAAAAAAGTATTTCATCTGTGTTAATGTGTTGTTCTACTTGTGTGTGTATGTAGTGTGTGTGTGTGTGTGTGTGTGTGTGTGTGTGTGTGTGTGTAGTGTCGTGTGCGGCGCGCGCGCGGCGTGTGTGTGGTGTGCGTGCGTGGAAAGACAGACATTCCCACAAATAAGGATAATACAGTAAATGTAAAAGACGGGTAGTGCAGCAGTCAGGCTAGAACGTTCACTTGGTATAGCCACCACCAGTTAGTTATACGGTAAAGTAGCAGACATCAGTAGGTCCAGTCCTGTGACTAATGAAGGGGTATATAGCAGCCTCTGCGTGACTATCAGTCTACACTCCTCCCTCCACACTCTTCCCCCCCCCCTCTCTCGCTCCTTATGCCTTTTACACACACGCGCATGCATGCACACACACGCGCGCGCACACACACACACTACACATTCACACACACAGAGACACACACAATTCAACATAAACACACACACACAACATTATATAATATATATATATATATAATAATAATATAAAATATTATATATATAATATAGATATATAATGAGATCAGACAAGATGGTGATGCTGCTAGCTCTGATTGCTGCTGCTGATGATATGTGTATGACGAGATATTGATGATTATGGTCCCACGGGGGAATACCGGGGGCCTTTCAGTATAATAGTACCCCCACCTTCTGGAGGTTCTGTGCTAGGATCCCCTCTATTCTGTCCCTCTCTTTGCCTCTGCCTTGTGTCTTTTCCTACCTGTCAGTCCTTTTTCATCTGTTTTCTGCCTTCTGGGTTCCTTCTCCTGCCTTTTTTTTCCAGAAACTCTTGGTTACGGAATTTCTTGTTACATCTTCATGGGTTTTTTTTGTATAACGGGAAAGGGGGGGGGGGGTATCTTCTTTTTGGGGGGAGGGAGTGTCTGTTCTGCATCTCTCTCTCTCCTCTCTCTCTCTCTCTCCTCTCTCTCTCTCTCTCCTCTCCTCTTCCTCCTCTCTCTCTCCTCTCTCTCTCTCTCTCTCTCTCTCTCTCTCTCTCTCTCTCCCTCCCTCCCTCCCTCCCTCCCTCCCTCCCTCCCTCCTCCTCTCTCCTCTCCTCCCTCCCTCCCTCTCCTCTCTCTCTCTCTCTCTCTCTCTCTCTCTCTCTCTCTCTCTCTCTCTCTCTCTCTCTCTCTCCCCTCTTCTTCTCTCCTCTCTCTCCCCCCTCTGTTTATTTCTGTACATTATCAATAGCTCTTAAAGCAGTGTGGAGAAAGTCAAGATAAACATGTTTGTGTGCACAAAAGAAAATGGAAACTTTGTTTTCACTCCTCACCAATACCTACTGCCAGGCGACACTGCCGCTCTGTTGCTGTTCCCTCTGAAAGATAGGAGAGAAAGAAGAAAGAAAGAAAGAAAAAAGAAAGAAAGAAAAGAAAGAAAGAAAGAAAGAAAAAGAAAGAAAGAAAGAAAAGAAAGAAAAAGAAAGAGGAAAGAAAGAAAGAAAGAAAGAAAGAAAGAAAGAAAGAAAGAAAGAAGAAAGAAAGAAGAAAAGAAAGAAGAAGGAAGGAAAGGAAAGAAAGAAAAGAAAGGAAGAAAAAAAAACAGAAAGAAATATGAGTAAGAAAGAAAATATTTCAGTTTTCTGTGCAGAAAACGGTTTTTTTGTGTAGATGGTGTGTGTTTACATTTTTCATATGCTTTTTTTTGTTTGTTTGTTTTAATTTTTTAATCCTTTCTCAGAGTCGTATCTGTAAATGTGAAGATAACAGGATAACTGTGTGAAATGTAATATCACTTAAAAAAAAAAAAAAGATAGTTGATGAATTCCGTCAATCTTCTGTTGATTAAAGGTAGGTCTTGTCTGCTAGAATAATATCACCTTTCTTTACTGGCGCTTTGCATTAAACATGTCTATTATAATTGAAAGATTCCTCTGTGGGTTTTTCCCTTTGTCATGAAATCATACACGAGAGTCAAAATTGTATAATTTTCGTCTGGTCTGTGACCTTGTATACCAAGAAGAATAACAGACGGTCGCCCGGTGGTGGATTTTCTTGCAGCTCTTTTTCTGTCTACACTAAAAACTGTATGTAGGACTTAAATTATCCTCCTTTGATTTCAACAACATTTTCTTCCGCGACAAGAGCAGCATAGTAGGCAGCAACACACGACATGCGAGTACAGCAAGCTTTAGCTGATAAAGAGCACTTGAAAATCAGATATGTTAGCTAAAAGAAGCTGCCACTACACAAAGTCACATGAAATGGACGGAAAAGGAAATAGCTTAAAATAGTCTGCCGTGAACAACACCACATCAAATAGGTAGAAAAATCAGGTAAAAAGGTAAGGTAAATGTGTCCCATAACCTAGACGGTCGTAGGGGAGCGAGGCATCAGAGATTTCAGCTTCTCTAGGGGCCAGCATGTTGAGGGCGGCGCCCATCACCTCTCCCTCGCTGCTTTACCTTCCTGACCCTAAAAAGGGCAGTTACCCATTTACAGCTAGGTGAACTGGGGGGACTGTACTGAAGCCAAGGCGCGCAAACGGTCACCCATCCAACTGGTGACCACGCTTGACGCTGCTTCACTTGACTTGGGGGGAAAGTGAATGCTCTGCAAAGAAAAAGAAAATAACTCAAGTAGTCTGCCGTGAACAACACCGCATCAAACTGATAGAAAACAGCGTGGCTGAAAATAAGCTGCAGCATAAAAAAAGCATCACATCCAATTCATGGTAAGGAACAGAGGACCACTTCAAGGGATAACGGATTCGCGCAGACCAGATTTACACCTACCGAACACTCCATCAACCAACATCAGCTAACCCTAAAGAAAGCGAGTCAGTCAAAGATCAGGACGGAAAGCGGGTGAACAAATCGCCCTCAAGAAGCCAAAGACAAACGACATCAGTCATCGTCAGCCTTTCGGCTTCACCTGAAAGCGACACAGGAGCAAAACTACAGACAGGAAAAAAGAAAACAGCATGTCTAGTCTCTCTCCAAGACGTGTGTATATATATATCTATATCTATCGATGTGAACCTGCCGTGTGGCTGTTAGGGAGAGAGAAAGGGGGGAGAGAGAGACAGACAGACAGAGAGAGACAGACAGAGAGACAGATAGAGAGAGACAGAGAGAGAGATATATATATAGACACAAGAGAGAGACACAGAGAGAGACACAGAGAGAGAGAACAGAGAGAGAGAGAGAGAGAGAGAGAGAGAGAAAGAGAGAGAGAGAGAGGAGAGAGAGAGAGAGAGAGAGAGAGAGAGAGAGAGGAGAGAGAGAGAGAGAGAGAGAGGGATCGACATTGTGCCTGCAGCACAAAATGATTTCCCTGCAACTGAACAAGATACACTGCATGCTCGCTACCGCACTCTCTGGGAAGACTTGGGCTGACATTAACTTGGTGATGGTGATGGTGGTAGTGGGGCTCGTGTGTGTGTGTGTGTGTGTGTGTGTGTGTGTGTGTGTGTGTGTGTGTGTGTGTGTGTGTGTGCGTGCGTGCGTGCGTGCGTGTGTTCGTTTCTTCTTCAATTGAACATCTCTTCACTATAAGTGACACTAGATGATAATGTATAACCGCGCGCACATATACATGTATGTATGTATGTATGTATGTATGTATGTATGTATGTATGTATGTATGTA
>CM060334.1:9572883-9575383 GCA_030674155.1 Stramonita haemastoma
CTTTCTTTGTGAGGTGGTGGGGGGGGGTGACAGTTGAAGGTAGAGAGTTGTGGCTGTTGTGCTTGCCTTGTTATGTACGTGACTTTGCTGGGAAGAAGAGACAATGATGATTGTGAGGATCATCATCTGTGAGATTATGGGCTTCTGCTCTCCCTCTGGCCTCCTCCTCCTCGCTGAAAACAACAAACACTTCGTTGTTGTCTCTGCCTCCGTCTCTCCTTTCCTGTCTCTTGTCTCTCTTTCTTTCTCGTGCGTTCGTTTTCTCAGAGCCACTCTGCGTGTGTGTGTGTGTGTGTGTGTGTGTGTGTGTGTGTGTGTGTGTGTGTGTGTGTGTGTGCGTGCGTGCGTGCGTGCGTGCGTGCGTGTGCGTGTGTGTGCGCGCGCGCGCGTGCGCGCGTGTGTGTGTCTTTCTGTCTATCTATGTTCGCTTGTGCGCGTGTGTTTGATATTTTTTCCAAGTTCCCTATAATAAAGACTGTTTTTTGGCTATTCTGGATAGCTCACTTTTTAAAAAAACAAACAAACAAACAAACAAGCAAACAACAACAACAACAACGTAAGCAAAACCTGCTTTTAAATCAGTCTTGTTTGTTTTTCGGAGCTGAAATTGTGTACTGGAAAAAAAGACGGGCGTGTTATGGGGGGTGTGGGGGGTGCACAGGGCTGTAAACAGCAGGAAAGTTTCGTGTTGTACACTGTGTAGAAACAGAGCCTGTGCATGCTCCGTGAGAACGACAGACAGAAGCCGGACGTAACCTGTCTGGTTATGTTGGCTGGTACAACTTGGCTTGTTGCTGTTGTTGTTTTCATACTACATTCTTCCACCTCATATTTCGTTGAGTTTGTTTGTTAGTTGTTGTTGTTGTTGTTGTTGTTGTTGTTTTCTAACTGAAAACTGTCAAGGAGGAGACCGGCTGTAGCGGGACGTCCTCTGTAGTGGAAAGAACCTGCAAACAGTCCTCTTTTCTATCACTCTCTCTGTTTCTGCCTTGTTCCTTTTCTTCCTGTCACCTCCTTCTTGTCTGTTTTCTGCCTTCTTGGTCCATTCTCTTGCTTCGTGTTTTTTTTCCAGAAAGACTGAAAAGATAACAATTTTCTCTCAAGGCGAAGTCGGGTGCCGCTGGGCCCGACTTGTCAGGCCCTTAACGGCAGCGTCACGCATTTTCGCTCATATAACAGACAACAAGAGCTGCTGTCTGACTGAGCGTTCGACGAAGGAGTAGTAGAATTGGATTGCATTGTGTGCGCGGTGACTCTCTCCCTGCTCCATGAAAAGGGGAATCGGAAGCTCTAACATGCTTGTGTAGGAGTCTGTTTTTTAATTTTGTATTTTTTATTTATTTTATTCTTTTATATCGAGGATAGTGGAATAAGCACTCATGTGCTTTTTTTCATCCAGTCTCCGCGTGTATGCAGTTTTGTAAATATTGTCATCTGTTCCGACCGGCACACAATGGCCTGATCCTACGAAAAACGGAACAGGATTTAACGTGTGCGCAAGATGTTCTGCGTGCGTTCACACACGGGGCCTCGGTTTATAGTCTCGTCCGAAAGACTTTTGTGGAGAGTGGAGTCAGCACTGATGTTAACTCCAGTGTGTGTGTGTTTGGCAGTGGTGTATATTAATTATAGTTGATATAAAGAATAGCGCACGGGCCTTGTTCGTTCACCTGCGTGAGGAGAGCGCGTGCATACATGTGTCTTGTCAATGATTTACAACCATCTGAAACACAAAACTGCTTTCTCTGCCATGGAGCGAATCGAGAGACAGAGAGGGTTGGGGGGGGGGGGAGAGAGAGAGAGAGAGGGGGGGGGGGTGGAGGGGGTGGAAAACGATAGGAAGGGGGTGGGGAAGGAAAATAAGAGAGAGGGGGTAACGGGAGAGAAAGACGCGAGAGAGAGAGAGAGAGAGAGAGAGAGAGAGAGAGAGAGAGAGAGAGAGAGAGAGAGGAGAGAGAGAGAGAGAGAGAGAGAGAGAAAACAATTCCAGCCCTCTCTTCTGTAGATAGAAACACACACACACACACACACACACACACACACACAACACACACACACACACACACACACACACACACACACACAGAGGAACTAAAGCATCAATCAAAGAACATCTAGCACACAAAGAAAGAGGAAGAGAAAAATTCCTACAGATCAAGCCAAAGAACACGCAAAGGTTGACAACAGCATTGACATCGCGCGCTGCTGGCTCGCCCAAAGGAACTCTCTCCCTTCCTTCCTTCCTTCCTCTCAAAGCTATCATCATCGTTATCATCGTCATTGTCATCACCATCATCACCACTGCCACCATCGTCATTATTATTACCGCTGTGATCATTACTACTACCATCATCATCGTTATCATCATCATCAACATCTTCATCACCACCACCGTTATTATCACCTCTGTCATCATCATCATCCTCATCACCACCACCATCAACATCTTCATCACCACCACCGTTATCACCACTATTATCATTATCATCATCATCATCAT
>CM060334.1:9577883-9597883 GCA_030674155.1 Stramonita haemastoma
GAAGAAGAAGAAGAAGAAGAAGAAGAAGAAGAAGAAGAAGAAGAAGAAGGAGAAGAAGAAGAAGAAATCAAAGAAAGAGAAGAACAACAACATCGACTACAAGGAGAAGAAGAAGGAGGAATAATGGAAAGGGGGAGGAGGAGGAGGACAAGAACAAGAAAAAGACGACGACGAAGATAACAAGGCAGAAATCAAAGTATTTTTGTCATTGCGTCAGGTCTTCAATCTGTTTTCTATAGCCTGAGCACACTGTTTCTTGATGCTGTGTGTCATTGCTTTGTGTTGTTCAAATATATCGTCTATTTTCAGAATGGGTTCATGTTCAAGAACAAGAAAGCAAAGAAGAAAGCAAAGGACAGAAAAGAAATTAAAAAGGAGAACAAGCTCAAAAGACAGAGAGGAGATTGGGGGGGGGGGGGGGAGAGAAAGAAAAAGAAAGTCCAGAAAAATAAGGTTGTGACAAACCAGAGCTGACAGCACAACCGCATAAAAGAAGAAGATTATGAAGACAAACGAGGAGAGAGAGAGAGAGAGAGAGAGAGAGAGAGAGAGAGAGAGAGAGAGAGAGAGAGAGAGAGAGAGAGAGACACACACACACACACACACACACACACACACACACACACACACACACACACACATACACACACGGACGGACGGACGGAGAAAGAGAGACACACAGAAAGAGGGGGGAGACAGACAGACAGAAACACAGAGAGACACCCAGGGAGACAGAAATAGGGAGAGAAGGAGGGAGAGGGGGAGAGAAGCTCTGATGACACAGCAAGAGAGAGGCAGTGCGAGCTGGAAGAGAAAGAGGAAGAAGGACACTAAGGAGAAATGGAAGAAGACAGACGAGCAGAAGGGGGGGGGGGGGGGGAGGAAAGAAAGGAAGAGAAAATAAAGAGGAGTAAGGAAGAGAGAGATGAGGGGAGAGAGAGGGAGAGAGAGTGAAGAGAGAGGAGAGGGAGAGAGAGAGAGAGAGAGAAGGAGAAAAGAAGGAGAGAGAGGCAGAGAGAGAGAGGAGAGAAGAGAGAGAGAGAAAAAGAAGAGAGGAAGATAGATAGACAAGAACAAAAGACAAAGAAGAAGAGAAGAATGAAAAAGCAAGAAAGAAGACGAAGAGTGTGGTGAAGAAACAAAGGCTAGTCAGTTTCAGGCCATCTCGCTTGACTTCCTGTCGTCTGTGATTGGTGGTTTGAGACCATAGGCACAGCAGCTGTGCGGCTTGGTGTGATCCTGATTGATCCGTTCAGGATAATGGCGGACTTCCTAGTTTTTAAAGACCCTTAGGAGAGACGATCATTGGGTGAGGTTAATTCTGTCCTGACTGGCTTTGGTTTCTTTACTTCGTGACTGGGGCTGGAGCTCTGTGTGTGTGTGTGTGTGTGTGTCTGTCTGTCTGTCTGTCTGTGTGTGTGCGCACATGTGTGTGTGTGTTTATTTAAAAAAAAATTTATTCTTATATATCTAGGACAATGGAATAAGCGTTTATGTGCTTTTTTTTTACGTCCAATCCCTGTGTGAATACAGTTTTGTCAATTTTGTCATCTGCGGGGTGTGTGTACATGCGCATGTTCGCACACGCTTATCCGCATGTGTGTATGTTTCCCTGCTGAAACGGCAGAATGTAGCAGGAAGAAAAAGAGGATGTTGCTAAAAACAAAACCAGCCCGCTTGTGGCTGCGTGAACAAGTGTTGCAAGAGGTGAGAAAGTTGCTGGGGTCTGATTACCCTGGTTGGCATTCGCACACCTCACAGAGATTTGAATCAACACGGAAGCAACTTTGGGGAGTAACTTTGTGCGCTTTCCCCACAATGCTCTTGGGCACACGTGACACGCATGCGCGACTATGTACACGCATACAGAGAGAGACACAGAGAGAGAAAGAGAGATAGAGACAAAAAGACACAGTGAGACATGCATATACACTTGTACACGCGCATGTGCGCTCTCTCTCTCTCTCTCTCTCTCTCTCTCTCTCTCTCTCTCTCTCTCTCTCTCTCTCTCTCTCTCTCTCTCTCTCTCTCTCTCTCTCTCTCTCTCTCTCTCTCATCCATATTGAGAAATACTTTATTCACTTTTTGTACTATTTAATAATCACGTGTTGAATGCAGTTGACTTTGTATAATTTTTTAATTATCAAGTAAGCTGAATAATTATGTTCATTATGATTACAAAATGGTTATGAACGTGATTTCTATGACCATAAATACATAATCATAAGATTCAGGTATTAGAATATGTATGTTTTAATATATATGCCTTACAGCGGATGGATTCTTTTTGTGTTCCGTTGCATGACTTGATTAAAATTAGGCATATATTTCTTTTCAAATGAAGTTTATTGATGACATGAGCGCGAACTTTGTGTGTGTGTGTGTGTGTGTGTGTGTGTGTGTGTGTGTGTGTGTGTGTGTGTGTGTGTGTGTGTGTGTGTGTGTGTGTGGTGAGTGTGTTTGGGTGTTGTGTGTGTGGGGGGGGGGGGATAATTGTTTTTATTTGTCGTCTCCCCTTGTATTAAAATATTATGATTTGCATGACTTTTTGTTGTTGTTGTTGATGGGTCCTACCTCAAGTTTTTGATGTTTTGTTCTTGTTTTTTTTTTCTGTTTTAACTTTGCTGCTTGCTTTTGTTTCTTCTTTTTTATATGAAGTATGAATGTAAAAGAAAGGATAATATTGTCACCTGATATGATTGTTTGACTTGTATCATTTTTCTTTTTTCTATGACTAATTTTTTTTTTTTTTTTAAGAAAAAAAAACACACAAAAAACCTACCACCTCAAGTACATGTGCGCCTGCGGATATGTGCTTATAAATATAAGTGTGAGTAAGTGTGTGTATGTGTGTGTGTGTGTGTGTGTGTGTGTGTGTGTGTGTGTGTGTGTGTGTGTGTGTGTGTGCATTTGTGTGTGTGTGTGTGTGTGTGTGATTTGTATGTGCATTTGCCTGCGAGCGTGCATGCGTGAGTGAGTTGTGTATATGTATGTATGTATGTATGTATGTATGTATGTATGTATGTATGTATGTATGTATGTATGTGTGTGTGTGTGTGTGTGTGTGTGTGTGTGTGTGTGTGTGTGTGTGTGTGGTGTGTGTGTGTGTGTGTGTGTGTGACCTACGTGTAGGAGTGAGTTTTTACGTGTATTATTATTATACTATTATCACTATTGTTGATATTATTTTTGTTATTATTATAATCATTCTATTATCTTTAGTTCCTTCTGAGTTCGTCTGAGTTCATTTTGTTGTTATGAGTTGTAACAATGTTGTAGCTAAGTATTTTTGGGTGGACTTTTCTTGATTGCTAAGTTGTTTATTTCATTATGTTTCTTTGGTTGCTCCTTATCTATTAACGCTTCTCTTTTCTTTTATAATCAAAATCATTTTATTGTGGCTTCTGATTTTCGACTTCTGAAAGTGTGCATTTTTATTATCTTATTATGTATAATGTCCTTATTCCTTTATGTTGTTTGGTACTGCATGTAGTTTTACTGTTTAGTATCTTTTTATCTTGATGTTTTCCCTGAAAAGGGCGGGGACTGGATGTAAAAAAGCACATGAGTGCTTATCTATTATCCTCGAATAAAAGAATTTTGCCTTGCCTTGCCTTGTCTCTCTCTCTCTCTCTCTCTCTCTCTCTCTCTCTCTCTCTCTCTCTCTCTCTCTCTCTCTCTCTCTCTCTCTCTCTCTCTCTCTCTCTCTCTCTTTTCTACCTCCCCCCTCTCTCTCTCTCTCTCTCATTCTGAATCACACACACACACACACACACACACGCACACACACACACACACACACACACACACACACACACACACACACACACACACACACACACACACACACACACGGATGAGACTATAAACCGAGGCCCTACGCGGAAACTCACGCAGAACATCTTGCACATACGTTAAAACCTGTTCCGCTTTTCGAAAGAGTAGGCCATTGTGTGCCGGTGGGAACAGATGACAATTTACAAAACTGCATACACACAGGGACTGGATGTAAAAAAGCATGAGTGCTTATACAATTATACTCGATATAAAAGAATAAAATAAATAAACAAACACATACACAAACATGCATCCACGCACGCGTGCACACACACACACACATACACACACATAAACATGCATACACACAAACACACGCACGCCCGCACGCAAGCAAGCAAGAGTGTATGTAGTCACACATGTGGACATGCACAGAGGCACGCATGTCTGTGTGAAAGAGAAGCAGACAGACACACAGACGAAAATTATATGCGGCACACAGAGACAGACTCAGTGTGTACCAGAGGGAAGAGAAGGAGAGGAGGGGGCAGAAGTCATGTCATGTATTGTCCAGTTGATCACGGCCCTTGGGTGGATGGAGGGAATGTTGGGGTTGTTAATGAGCAGTCCAGGCTTTCCCCCTTCCCCACACCAAGTCTTCAGGTTGCTTCCGAGCCACGACTACTATACCGCCACCATTGATTTTTGGAAAACACAGGAATGATAGCTGGTCAGTGAAACGCGACTTCAATAGTGTGTGTAGAGGTGTTCCATGGGAATGGGGGGGGGGGGATGTAGAGGATGTTTTGGAATATACTAAAAACCAACTGTATGTGCTTTGCTTAGTTTTTTTTTCTCTTTTTCTCTCCTCACCATCTCAAGTTAATTGTTTGTTTACGTGGTTTAAGAGGGAGCGGCATAGTCTAGCCTAGAGTTCGGGATTTGACAGCGGATTCAAGCCACCAAGTTTGGGGGGATATGTTCTCCGGGAGTGCTGACTCCCATCCCCGATAGACCAGATAAACATGTACACCGAGGTCCAGTGTTTAAACACTCACAGAACATCTTGTGCGCATGTTTACAACAACAAAAATCCAAACACCATTCCCCCCTCTAGAAGAATAGGCCATTGTGTACAATTCAATTCTATTCAAAATACTTTATTATCTCTAAAACAGAGAAATTCCAGTGGGTTACAAGCCAAATATAAGAACAAAAACCACGTAAAAAAATCGTATCAATACCGGTGTTCCGGTAAGAACACAAGACAAAATGTTCAAGATGCATGCATACCGGTGTTGTGTGTAGGCATAATGCACAAAGTTGAAGTGTGGTGACTTTAATGGTGGGTAGATTGTCACATACGCACAGTCTTACGATTACTGGACCTCAGAGCTCTAACCAAGGAAAAAAACAAAGATGGTTTTGAATTGTTTACGTTTCGTTTGCTTCAGTTTCTGTTGATTTCTTTTCTTGTCTGTCTTCTGCCTGAATGGTCCATTTCCAGTTTTTTATGTTGCCTTTTTTCCTAGATTTCATTATGGTAGATTTGTGTCGGCTGTTGCTATTCATGACTGAGAGAGTGTTTGTGTGCGTTTGTGTGTGCGTGTGCGTACGTGTGTGCGTGCATGTGTGTTTGTACGTGCATGTGTGTGTGCGTGTGCGCTGGCTGGCTGACTGGCTGGCTGTAATTTAGACTTAACTTTTGGAAAAGACAGGGAACGGAGGGGTGGGGGTGTAGGTATTGTTAGCCCAAGAACATAGCGATTGGTTTACTCCCTGCTTTTTTGGTGATGTGTTGCTGTCAGTGCTGATTCTTGTGTTGCTGTATTGGCTGTGACATTTCTGCTCCTGCACACTTTTGTACTTGCCCACTGAGATATGCAGTGCTGGAGAAAAGCAGACACAGCACAGGCCCTGTCCTGATTTATAGGATGCACTGCTGCTGCAAACATACTTTGGTTTTCCCCTCCCCCCCCCCCTTTAGAGAGAGAGAGAGAGAGAGAGAGAGAGAGAGGAGAGAGAGAGAGAGAGAGAGAGAGGAGAGAGAGAGAGAGACAAGGCAAGGCAAGGCAAGGCAAGGCAAGGCAAGGCAAAATTCTTTTATTCGAGGATAATAGATAAGCACTCATGTGCTTTTTTACATCCAGTCCCCGCCCCTTTCAGGGATAACATCAAGATAAAAAGACAGCCTCAACTAAAACAAGAACAATTATAATGATCCAATTACCAAGAGCAAACCACACCAAGTATCAAACAACAGGTAAGAAATAAGACAGAGATACAATATTAAGGTAATGTTATAAAAAAGGCACTCATTCAGAAACGAAAATAAGAAGTAAGAATCAATGATGATTTTGATTTGAATAATAAACAAGCAACACAAAACAAAAACAAACAAACAAAAAACAAAACAAAACAAAAAAAGGTGTAATGATTATAGATCAAACATGAGAATATGATGAAGTTAGATGACTGAAAACATCAATCCACCACCATCTATCATCGAAATATGTCCCATAAAACATAAGATTTTGATAAAGGGTGAGAAAGAGCAACAACAACAGGTAAGAAATAAGACAGAGATACAATATTAAGGTAATGTTATAAAAAGGCACTCATTCAGAAACGAAAATATGAAGTAAGAATCAATGAAGAATTTGATTTGAGTACAAAAAAACAAACAAAAACCAATCAAAGCAAAAAAAAAAATAATAATAATAATAATTAAAGAGCAAGCATGAGAATATGATGAGGTTAAATGACTGAAAACATCAATCCCGCCATCTATTATCAAAATAAGTCCCATAAAGCACAGTTTTTTAACAAAAAAAACCCTAACTCACACTCACACACACACACACATACACACACACAAACACACACACACATACACACACATACACATACACACACACACACACACACACACACACACACACACACACACACACACACACACACACACACATACACACACACATACACACACACACACACCTCACTTAGTCTTATGATTATAGTCATAAGATCATCATAATCTGAGAGAAGTGAGGAGGGAGAGGCAGATAGTTGGAGAGGGGAGAAGATGTGGTTTGTTATTTTTGATTCATCAAGTAGATTGTTATTTGATTCATCATAGATTCATAAAGAGAGAGAGAGAGAGAGGAGAGGATGAGAGAGAGAGAGAGAGAGAGATGAGAAAAGAGGAGAGAGAGGAGAGAGAGAGAACTGTTTGACAGTGGTGTTTGTCTTTACCTGAAAGTTTGGGTTGGTTGGTTGCTTTCTTTCTGTCGTCTGTGAAGGTGTTTGAGGACCATAGACAAGAGTGTGTGACTTGATATAATCCTGATTGATCTGCTCGGGATAATGGCAGACTTCAGGGTTGACCCTTCAGGATAATGGCAGACCAGGTGGTCGTTGATCCATTCAGGATAATGGCAGACAGGGTGTCATAGGATATGCGTTGATCCATTCAGGATAATGGCAGACTTCAGGGGTGATCCATCAGTATGCAGACGGGTGATCCATCGGATAATGGCAGACATCTCAGGTGGTTGATCCATTCAGGATAATGGCAGACTTCAGGGTTGATCCATTCAGGATAATGGCAGATCCAGGGTTGATCCATTCAGGATAATGGCAGACTTCAGGGTTGATCCATTCAGGATAATGGCAGACTTCAGGGTTGATCCATTCAGGATAATGGCAGACCAGGTGATCCATTCAGGATAATGGCAGACTCAGGGTGACCATTCAGGATAATGGCAGACCAGAGTTGATCCACTCAGGATAACGGCGAACCACCTAGTTTTTAAGGACCCCAGTAGACGATGATTGGGTGATGCTATTTTGTCTTGACTGTCTTTTGTTTTCTTTGGCGGTGCTTCGGGGCTGGAGTTGTGCCCGTGTTTTGTCTGGAAACAACACACACACACACATCACACACACACACACACACACACACACACACACACACACACACACACACACACACACATACATACACACATACACACACATCACACACACATTACACACACATACACACTACACTCACACACACTTACTCACACACACACACACACACTCACACACACACACACACACAACACACATTTACACACACACACACACACACTCACTCACATACACACATATCACATACACATACACACTTAACTCACACACACACACACACACACACACACACACACACACACACACACACACACACACACACACACACACACATTTCAAGCACACACGTGTGTGCTGTGAGAAACTACGAAAGAGACATAAGCACAGACAGAGAGGCCGAACAGAAGCGAAAGAAGAAGAAAAAGTACTGTAATTTATTGTCCAATCGACCACAGTCCCAGGAGGGAAGGTTGTGGTTTTTAATGGGGACTTCAGGTGATTTCATTACAGGCGTTTCCCATTGGAAGTCCTCAGAATGCTTTGAAGCCACTACCACTCTCATTGATTTTTTTTTTATAACTGCTTCAAGATAGCTGGACAGAAATGGCGGAGAGTGAAACGGGATTTAAATTGTAGTTCTTGTTGTGTGTGTTTTTATTTCTATTTCATTGTATTCTGTTGTGTTAGTCTTTTATTTCCAGGATAAATGAAAAAGCAGTTTTGTGTTTTTTACATCCAGTCTCCGTGTGTATGCAGTTTTGTAATTGTTGTCATCAGTTCCCACCGGCACACAAAGGCCAACTCAAAAGCGGAACAGGTTTTAACGTGTGCGCAGCATGTTCTGCGTGCGTTCGCACACGGGACCTAGGTTTATAGTCTCATCCGAAGGATGTGTGTGCTGGTGCGTGCGTGTGTGTGTGAGAGAGAGAGAGGACGTGATTTAGATTGGTGTGTGTGTGTGTGTGTGTGTGTGTGTGTGTGTGTGTCGTGTGTGTGTGTGTGTGTGCGCGCATGTTTGTGTTTGCATGTGGAAAAGAGGTGTAGAAAAATGATGGAGGATATTTCAGAACAAATAAACGGTGTATCTGTTTTCTAAAAATGTAATGCTAGATATATTTTGAAAATAAACTGTACACATCTACATTCTCAAAAAAAAAATGTACTGGGAAATTTCTGCTTTCTTTTTATTGCTAGTTTCTTTGCCTTCAGGGGGTTAATTTGTGTGTTTGTTTGTTTGTATGACGTTTGTATCGTGATTGTTTTTTGTTTGTGTCCATGTTCCCCTGTTCATTTTCTGCCTTAACGATCCATTCAGGGTATTTCATATTGCCTTGTTGGTTTTCCTAGGCTGGGTTGATCATTAGGCAGTCTTACGTTGCGTTTTGTGGCTGCTGTTGTTGTTGTTTGAATGTTTTGGTTGTGTGCTTTCTGTGTTCTTCGTTGATTAGGTGGTGTGTGTGTGTGTCTGTGTTTTGTGTATGTGTCTGAGTCTCTGTCTCTGTGTGTGTATGTGTATGTGTGTGTGTTGGAAAGAGAGGGGGGAAGAGGGGTTAGTATCAGAAGACTTGCCTGATGGGATTTGGGAGGAGGGGGTGAAGTTTGCCTTTTAATACTGGTGCGTGTAGGGGGGGGGGGGGGGGGGGGTAGGGTGTGAGAGTGTTATATGCTGAGGATATTTTTATGCAAGTATGGCATCGATGCTCAGTGGTGAGAAATATAACACAGGGTTGGGCGGAGACAAGCCAGAGGCATTGTCCTGATAGTAGGCTGGAATGCTGCCTGCCTGCCTGCCTTTTTTTCTTCCTCCTATGGGATGAAGGAGATGGGTGTTGGTTTACAAAGTTATAAGCTTACGGAATGTTTTGTTCTTGGGTGTGTGTGCGTGTGTGTGTTTGCGTGTGTATGTGTTTGTGCGTGTGTGTGCGTGCGTTTGTGTGTTGCGCGCGTGTTTGTGTGTGTGTGTGTGTGCGTGTGCGTGAGGCGTGTTTTGTGTGTGTGTTTGGTGTTGTGGTTGATTCGGTATTCGTATGTTTGTTGGTTTGTTGTTAGTTTTCAGTTTGTTTTTTAGGGGGTGGGGTGTTAGTTTATTTCCTAACTCCCTTTCTTGTTCTGGTTTTGTTATCGCTGTTGTGATGTGTGTATGCATGTAATTTTTTTTTAGCTAGTATGGATGCTGGTATAGACAGCACTGTGGCTGGTTGATACAAGAGAATCAGCGATAATAGAAAAAAGGGAGAGAGGTTTTTCCCTGTAGCGGCTCTCTGTACCCGGCTAATCAGTTGCTCCCGTCTGAAGGCTATCAAGAACACAGCCAGGGTCCATTCCGCCAGTGAAGTGACTCCACCATCACAGATTGGGTTGGTCTTTTTACTGTCCTCAGCTTTCTACTTCTTTCCTTCCTTCCCTCCCTCCAGCTCCCAGTGTTTCCCTTGTTCTGTCCTTTTCTTTTTTTTTTATTTCGATGATAGAATAAGCACTCGTGTGCTTTGACACAGCCAGTCCCGTGTTTATGCACTTTTGTCAATTTTGTCACCCGTTCCCACCGGCACACAATGGCCTACTCCTCCAAAAAGCGGAACTAGTTTTAACTTGTGCACAAGATGTTCTGCGTGCGTTCGCACACGGGACCTCGGTTTGTAGTCTCTACCTTCTTTTCTCTTAGTGTAGTTCTGTTCTGTAAATTAAGAGGAGTGGTTAGATACAGAGAAGATGTCAACGTTGGGATTGGCACTAGTTTTGTTTTTTGGTTGTTGTTTTTTTTTTAAATTCCAGTGTGATATATGTCTGAATGGTCATGCTGTGGTTATTGAATGTCTCTTCAGAAACACTAACAGATCGCAACCAAAGCCATCACTCTGAATATCAGCAGTAGCAGCAGCTTTATCATATTTTCATCATCGTTGTTATTATTAATACCATTGTTCTATTTTCTGTTGTTGGTGTTGGCCAATAACAAGTGTTACTTTGTGATATGGGAATAAGGACGTGATGAAGATAAGTGAGGTCCCGGTCAAAGCACTGTGGTGGTCAGCGCTGGGTATCAAACTATCAAACTCTCTCACCAACCACAGGTCTGGTGGGGGAGGGAGGGGGAACGGAGGGGTTGTTTTGCTGCGTTGGGGGGGGGGGGGGGGCGTTGCTCTTAAACTGGTGTAAATTGTACAGGAATTAAGCACTGGACACACCTGATACAGCCAGTATCGGTGGTGATCCTCATTGGTGTCACCTGGTAACAAACAGCCTTTCTCAGGGGAGCGGGAGTGGTTGACAAAGAGCTATGTGTTACGTGTTTGTTGTTTTTTTTTAACCACTTTATGTCACAGCAGATTTTTCTGCGTGAAATTCGGGCTGCTCTCCCCGGGGAGAGCGCGTCGTGTGGCGTGCAGCGCCTACTCATTTTTTCTTTTTTAATATACAGCCTCGAGCCGCCCTGGGGACTCCCAACTTCCCGATTTTCCTCGGGATGGTGTCTAAACACGACACCTGTGTGCATGCTGGGTTTTTATTTATATAGTTTTGTCACCCGCTCCTACCGGCACACAATGGCCTGCTCTACCGAAAGGCGGAACGGGGTTTTAACGTGTGCGCAAGATGTTCTGCGTGTGTTGGCACACGGGGCCTCGGTTTACAGTCTCATCCGAATGATGTAGATCAGCATCACATCAAGTCGTTGAGCCACTGTCTGTGTTCAGCGGCCTGGTCCAATTAATGAGCAGGTAGAGAGGGGATTCCTGACCCCACAGGAAACGCACTGTCGCCACAAATGGCGGGCGGTGGCCTGAGGAACGTGAACCTGTTGGGGACTGGCAACCACACTCCCTCATAAAACACAGTCCTCTCTGTATGGTCTTCTGTGTGCGTCACAAGTTGCATTAGTGTGTTCTGATTCTGTCTCTGTGTGTGTATCAGTGGGGGGGGGGGGGGGGGGGAGAGGGAGGGAGGAGGAATGGAGTGTTTGTGTGTTATTGTGTGTGTGTGTGTTATGTGTGTGTTGTGTGTGTGTGTGTATTTATGTGGTTATTCTTTTATTTCGAGGGTAATGGAATCAGCGCTGATGTGCTTTTTTATTTTTACATCAGTCCCCGTGTGTGTACAACTTTGTAAATTCTGCCATCTGTTCACACTGGTACACAATGGCCTACTCTTCCGAAAAGCGGAACAGGTTTTAACGTGTGCTCAAGATTGGTGTGTGTGTGCGTGCGTGCGTGCGTGCGTGCGTGCGTGCGTGCGTGCGTGCGTGTGTGTGTGTGTGTGTGTGTGTGTGTGTGTGTGTGTGTGTGTGTGTAGCTGGGTGGATAAGAGTGTTTGCTTCAATCCCGTGGCTCTATGAAGACGTTAGTTCAAATCCAGTGTGTTCAGGTGGTGCTTGGTGAATGATCTCTGTGTGTTTTTCTGCAGAGCATACATGATGTGCCTACCATTGATTGTGTGCGTGCGTTCGTCTGAGCTCCCCCAACATACATACATAACATACATACATACATACATCATACATACATACTACATACATGCATACATGCATACAGACATACAGACATACATGCATACATGCATACAGACATACATACATACATACATATATATGTAGAGAGACAGACAGACGGACAGACAACTTCCCCTTAAAGAAAACAAACAAAGAAAGAAAAAACAAGAAAGGAACGCACTATTTCTTCTTATACCAGTGGTCTGACCGTAACTACTTTGGCGTACATACACACTCCCCCTTGAAAAACAACAACCAACAAACCAACCAAACCAAACGAAAACAACAACAACAAAAAGAAACACACCCAGCTTCTTTTGACACCGGTGGAGTACCCATACTGGGTCACAACACCTCCCTGGGAGGGAGCAGGCAGACATTACGCGTGGATGGTGTCCCCCTACTCCACTTTGTCTGGATGTCGCGGGGTCTCACGGGACCCATGCAGCCGAGAGGCAGAGCGAAGTCATCGGCCTTATTTGTGGCTGGGGAGGCAAGAGGCCACAATACAGCCAGTAGCGTACAGGACAGGCCTATAGGTCTATACTACTACAGGGGAGCGAGCGGGCAGGGGCTAGGCTAGAGGGCCAGTGCTCTGGGGACTGCCTTCTCCGGGGCCTGGTGGCCGTCATGTCAACATGGCTGCCAGACACCCATCCCTTTTTTTGGTTTGTGTGGGATCACTGTCCCTCCTGTGTCTTCCGTTTCCGGTGGTGGGTGGAGTGAGTGTGAAAGAGAAAGGGGAGACTGTGTTGAGTGGTGTGTGTGTGTTTGTACAGGAAGGGGGGGTGGGGGTGGGGGGCGTGAGATGGTGGGATAGATTTCAGTTCAATGTTGTTCACTGTAAAAAAAAATGATATTAGATCTAGGCACCCCCCCCCCCCCTAAAGAAAAGTGACAGTCTCTTCTCTCTCTCTCTCTCTCTCTCTCTCTCTCTCTCTCTCTCTCTCCTCTCCTCTCTCTCTCTCTCTCTCTCTCTTCTCTCTCTCACACACACACACACACACACCTACCTCTAATCTTTATATATATATATATATATATATATATATATATATATATATATATATATATATATATATATATATATATATATATATATATATATATAATACGTATATATGTGTATGGGTATAAATCTTTTTGCACTTTGTATACTACTTTACTACACGGCAGATTTCTCTGTGTGAAATTCGGGCTGCTCTTCCCGGGGAGAGCACGTCGTCACAAGTGCAGCGCCACCCATTTTTTTTCTCTTCCTGTCTGCATATCTATCTATCTATCTGTCTATCTATCTATCTATCTATCTATCTATCTATCTATCTATCTATCTATCTATCTATCTATCTATCTATCTATCTATCAATCTATCCCTTAGTCTGGCGACCGTGGGGGCACCCCTGAAGACTTGGCAACCAGTTCCCTCCATTCCTCTCTCTGTTCTGCCTTTCTCAAAGTTTTGTCGAGTTCTAGGCCTGTCCATTCGCTGATGTTGTCCTCCCATCTCTTCCTTGGTCTGCCTCTTTTTCTTCCTCCGCGGACAGTGCCTAGCAGTATTGCTTTTGCAAGTCTTTTTGATCTTGTTACTTACCCGTACCACTTAAGTTTACGCTTCTTTACGATTGATAGAAGATTTTCGGAGGGACCAATGATTTGCTGGATTCTCTTATGCGCTTCTTTGTTGCTGATGTGGAAGAAGGAGAGAGGAAGAAGAGGAGAAAGAGGAAGGAGAGAGGAGGAGGAAGAGGCAAGGGCAATAATGAGAGCAGGGCAGGGCAGCATTTATCAAGCGGTGGTGTGTGTCCTGGTGTCCTGCCTGCCTGCCTGCCTGCTTGTCTGCCTGCCTGTCTGCCTGTCTGTGTGCCTGCCACACCAGCTGCCACACCACACTGCCATTAGCTACACCACCTTAATTAACCACCCTCCCAGTTCCTCTCTCTCTCTATTCTAAGCACTCCCTCATTAGTGTGTGTGTGTGTGTGTGTGTGTGTGTGTGTGTGTGTGTGTGTGTGTGTGTGTGTGCTTTTGTGTGTTGTGTGTGTGTGTGTGTGTGTGTGTGTGTGTGTGTGTGTGTGTGTGTGTGTGTGTGTGTGTGTGTGTGTGTGTGTTTCAACAAATAAGATAGCGAGATTAGAAACAACATCAGGAAATAAGCTAACCAGTTTTCTCACCGAAAAAAAGTCAACAAATAAAAACAACCAGTCTGTCAGTCTGTCTGTCTCTGTGCGTCTGTGTCAGTGTGTTCCAGCAAATGAGAAGATAGCAAGATTAGAAAACAACATCAACAAATAAGATAACCAGTTTTCTTACCGAAAAAAAAATCAACAAATACAACCAGATCAAACAAACAAAAACTAAAATAACGACATTCAGTAAAACACACCAGCAACTAAAATAACCAGATTAAAAATATATATATATATCAACATCAACAAAAACATACGAGACATGTTGTTTTCATAGAATCAGAGATTGCTACCAAAACAAAAAGAAACCAAGCAAACAAACAATAAACAACGGAGGGGAAAAAAAAACATACATTTTTTAAATCCACAGGCAAAAATGACAGGGGAGGCCAAGGTGACATTTTTTCACGGAACACCGATAACGGATCAAACGCGATCACCGCCAGATCGTTCGTGCTTGAGTTCACCCCAGGGAAAAGATGGGAAGCGAGGGGCGCTGGAGCGAGACGGATGGGTGGGATGGATGGAGAGAGAGATTGAAAGAGTGGGTGAAGGAACAAATGGGGCAGTTAGTCTGGGATGCCGCACTGATTGCAGATAGAGAGAGCCACTTTGCTGTGGCTGTGGGAAAGCCTGGTCACTGCTGAAGGTTGCTGTAGAGTGTCTTCTACAGGGAAGGCAGGGCTCTCTCTCTCTCTCTCTTCTTCTCTCTCTCTCTCTCTCTCTCTCTCTCTCTCTCTCTCTCTCTCTCTCTCTCTCTCCTCTCTCTCTCTCTCTCTCTCCCCTCTCTCTCTCTCTCACTGCACTGACCCTCTGTCTGTCTGTGTTGCTTTTATTTCTTTTTCTTCTTCCTTTATCTGTCTGTTTGTTTGTTGGGGGGGGGGGGGGGGGGGGGGGGGGGGTAGTTTGCTTCTGTGTATGTTTTTTGGGGGGAGGGTCATTTTTTTTTTTTGGGGGGGGGATGGGTGTGGTTTAATCCTCAGTAAGATTACTGCAATTCGACCTGTAATTTCATTTCTAGCGGCAGATCTATCGATTGCGAACAATGGTTTTGCTATAGTTGCTGATGTTTTTATTGGTTGCTTTGCTGTTATTATTGTTGTTATGGGGGATCCGGGAGGGCGGTTGTTATATGGGTTTTCCTTATTGCCTCTCTCTGTCTTCCTATGAAGAATTTGCCAAGATGTCTTGGTACATATATGCTAATCTAAACTTTCTACTTTTCCTTGCTTTTTTTCAGGGATTACCCTCTTAGAGCAGGGATCATGTTCTAATGATATCTAAAGGAAGAATTATTTCCATTCTCTCTCTCTCTCTCTCTCTCTCTGTCTCTCTGTCTCTCTGTCTCTGCTGTCTGTCTGTCTGTCTGTCTCTCTCTCTCTCTCTCTCTCTCTCTCTCTCTCTCTCTCTCTCTCTCTCTCTCTCTCTCTCTCTCTCTCTCTCTCTCTCTCTCTCTCTCTCTCCTTGATCTTAGAGGCCACAAAACATCAACAACTTTCCATTCCCGAACTCAACCCCCCCTCCTCCCACTCTCTCTCTCTCCCTTCCCCCACACACACACACACACACACACACACACACACACACACACACACACACACACACACACACACACACACACACACACACACACACACACACACACACACACACACAGAGCAACCCTCCAAAGGCCTTGGCCTGAAAGTAAATCGGTGTAAAGGCTTCACGGTGGCAACACGGCCATCACAGCACTGACATTTACACGAGGGGGGCCTCCGCGGTCGGCGGGGCTGTAAACAGCACTGGGTGACATTTACTGTGTGGGAACCGAGAGTCCCAGCAGAGCAAAGAAACCGGTGGCTAAAAACGGCGTCCTGTACCGCACTTCGCCTTTTACAACGTCTGTGGTGGCAGGTACGGAACGGTACCTCCCTACTCCTCAAGGTTGGAGCATTCGGACTGTCTTTTTTTTTCTAACGGCCGCAGGAATGCCCCCCCCCCCCCCCCCCCCCCAAGACAGTACTTTCTCGTCATTGGAAAAAATAAAGAACAGTTATGTTGACCATGCCCTTGTCTATGCCCTTGTTGAGAAAAACGGTCGTGTGTATGGTAATTTCGTGCCAAACTGTATCTCTCTTTGCGGATACTCTGCAGAGTTTGTTGGGGTTTTTTTTGTTTGTTTGTTGTTGTTGGGTTGTTGTTTTTTTGGGGGGAGGTGTTTGTTTTCAGCATCCGCTGTGTTGTGTTAGAATCGCGCGCAGGCGCAGGGAGGTGTGCTGTGTATCCTCAGAGGGCAGAGAATTCCAGAACGTGCCCTAGCTGCTAGTGCTGAGAGTGGTGGGCTGTGAGAAGGGGCAATAAGAACGTCTGATCAGTCGTTTCTGTGGGTTTCTCAAGTACCTGAATGAAATCCCCTTAGTGATAGGGGAGTTCTGTGGTGTAGTTTAGTTTACAGACCTCTTGTCGTCTCTCTGTCTGTCTGTCTGCCTGTTTGTCTGCCTGTCTGTCTGTCTGTCTCTCTCTCTCTCTCTGTCTCTCTCTTTGTATCCGTGTCTGTCTGTCTGTCTACTCCTCTCTCTCTCTCTCTCTCTCTCTCTCTCTCTCTCTCTCTCTCTCTCTCTCTCTCTCTCTCTCTCTCTCTCTCTCTCTCCTCTCTCTCTTTTCTGTCTGTCTGTCTGCTCTCTCTCTTTCTCTCTCCTCTCTCTCTCTCTCTCTCTCTCTCTCTCTCTCTCTCTCTGTGTATCCGTGTCTGTCTGTCTGTCTGTCTGTCTGTCTGTCTGTCTCTCTCTCTCTCTCTCTCTCTCTCTCTCTCTCTCTCTCTCTCTCTCTCTCTCTCTCTCTCTCTCTCTCTCTCTCTGTCTCTCTCTTGTCTCTCTCTCTCTCTCTCTCTCTCTCTCTCTCTTTCTCTCTTCTCTCTCTCTCTCTCTCTCCCTCTCTTTCTCTCTTTGTTTGTTTTATCACCAAAGGGAGATTTGTAGGGGTTTTTTGGTCTCTTTTCAAAGCCGTTTAAACAGGTGTTTTCGTGACGTTGCTGCCATTAATGTAGGTGGCTGTCCTTTTCCAAATACTTTCCCCACTGAAGCCAAGGGGTGTCTTAGAACGTGCTTTCAGTTCAAGAACGGCAGATCACCCTTTTTGGTTGAGTGTGTGTGTATGTGTGTGTGTGTGTTTGTGTGGGTGGGTGCACGCGCACGTGCAGCCTGCTTCTGAGTGTATCTGTCTGTTTCGCTGTTTCTGAGTGTAACGGTCTGTCTCTCTGTTTCTGAATGTATCTGTCTGTCTGTCTCTCCCCCTCTCCTTTTCTGTGTGTGTACGTGTCTGTGTGCCTGTGTGTGTCTGTGTCTGTGTTCTTTTATTTCATTCTTTTATTTCAGGTGTGTGTGTGTGCGCGCACACACACACAACACAAGTCTTTATGGTTATGTACCCATCTGAAAATGACCTCCCCTTGCCCCCAGCTTTGCTCTGGCAATTGTTCGTCTTTCTTTCTCTCTGTCTGTCTTTATTTATTTCTTCTTCTTCTTCTTCTTCTTCTACTACTACTACTACTACTACTACTACTACTACTACTACTACTACTACTACTACTACTACTACTACTACTACTACTCTCTACTGCTGCTGCTGCTACTGCTGCTGCTGCTACTTCTGCTCCTTCTTTCATATCTTTCTCCTCCTCCTCCTTCTCTCTCTCCTCCTCCTCCTCCTTCTCCTTACCGAGACCCAGTAGGCCAATATCATTACAGGCCCCTCAACCTCCTTCACCCTCCCACCCCCTCCCCGCCCTTCCTGATTGATCTCCCCAATCCTCCCCCCTCCCCCCCCCCTATCCATTGCTCACTGATGGGGTGTAGAAAGGTTAAAGGGCGGGTGGGGGGAGAAAGGAAAGACGTTGGGGGGGGGGGGGGGGGGACAGTGACAGGGATAGCATGGACAGGCAATTTCTCAACGGCTTAGCGCTTACCTGCCGCTACATTCTCGCCCAATCTCGGGAAATCTCGTCCAGTCGCCCGCGGCTTAGCCTGCTGACTAGCTACAACTTTTTCTGTTCTTTAGGTCCTTCGTCACCTTGTTTGGGTGGGGGTTTTTTTCCTGCTGTTCCCTCTTTCTTTTTTTCCTTCTTCCTATCTCTTAGTTCTACCCCTCCTCCTCCTCCTTGTCGTTCTCCTTCCTGATGTTTTTCTTCTCCACCTACTAGTTTTAATTTCTCTCTCGTCGTCATTGGATTTGTCCTTATCATCCTCCTCCTTGTTCTTCGTCCTGTTTTTTTCTTCTACTCTTTCTCTGTCTGCTTCTTTCTTTCTTTCTTCCTTCGTCTTTTCCCTTCCTCCTCCTTCTCCCTTCTTCTTCTTCTTCTCTTCTTCTCTTCTTCTTCTTCTTCTTCTTCTTCTTTGTCGTTTTTTTCTTTCTTTTTGATTTCCTCTTCTCCTCCTCCTCCTCCTCCTCTCCCCTCTTTCCTTCTTCTTCTTCTTCTTTCTTCTTCTTCTTCTTCTCCTTCTCTTCTTTTCTTCTTCTCTTCTTTTCTCTTCTTCTTCTTCTTTCTTCTTCTTCTCTTCTCTTCTTCCTCTTGTCTTTTCTACGATCTTCTTCATCAACATCGTTATCACCATTTTTTTCCCCCAGGTTTTTGTTTTGACCGGCTTCTCATTTTCAGTCTTTTTTTCCCCTGTCCTTCTCTTTTTTGTTTTCACCTTGTGGGGCTTAAGCGTGTCTGCGCCTGGAGATAAGTGGGTAATTCCCTGATCCCTCAATTTGCTCCTGGTCTTTTTACACTGGGCCAGGCCTGACAGCAAACGCACGTGCACCATGACAGACACTTTCTGTGTGTGTGTGTGTGTTGTGTGTGTGGTGTGTGTGTGTGTGTGTGCGTGTTTTGTGTGTGTGTGTTGTGTGTGTGTGTGTGTGTGTGTGTGTGTGTGTGTGTGTGTGTGTGTGTGTGTTTGTGTGTGTTGTGTTGTATGTGTTGTTTGTGTGTGTGTTTGTGTGTATGTGTGTGTTTGTGTGTATGTGTTTGTGTGTTGTGGTGTGTGTGTGTGTGTGTGTGTGTGTGTGTGTGTGTGTGTGTGTGTGTGTGGTGTGAGTGTGGTTGTGTGGGGGGGAGGGAGGGGGTAAGAAAAAAGAAGAACATGGGGGCTTGATTGTTAATAAAAAAAAATATATATATATTAAAAAAACCAGCTTTCACGCACTGGATCGGGCGCAGCTTGGGGCTGATTACTGTTGTCGAGGTGGGAGGGTTTGTACTGCTGAGCATCTAGATGTGTTGTTGTTGTTATTGTTATTTTTGTTTTGTTTGTTTTTGTGCGCGTTCCTTGTCTGAACTGTTTGGGGTCATGCAAGAGCATGCACCGTCCCACCTGGGAATCCTGATAATGCTCTGATGTGCTTCTCGTTTAGGAGGTAGCGGTGAGGGGCATGGGGTGTTGTCATGTTATCCATTGGCGATGTCATAAACTGTTTCTACTGGTGACAGTTAGTCTTTGACCAGTTTGATTCCTGTCTTGCGTTTTTGTTCTTGCCTTCCTAACAGAAACCAGCCCATGAATAAACTATCCGAATGTCTGTTTTTCTCTTCTCTGTCTCTGTCTCTCTTGTTTCTCTCTCTCTCTCTGTTTCTCTCTCTATGTCTCTCTGTGTGTCTCTGTCTGTCC
>CM060334.1:9599419-9601919 GCA_030674155.1 Stramonita haemastoma
GGGGATCCACCATCCATCTATCCCTGATGTGTGTGTGTTTTAGTTTCGTTTTGGTTTGGGTTTTCTGTGTCCGTTTAGGTTTCTTTGCTTTAAGCAAAACATCTGTGGAACGCTTACGCTGTGTGTGTGTGTGTGTGTGTGTGTGTGTTGTGTGTGTCTGTCTGTCTGTCTGTCTGTCTGTGTCTGTGTGTGTGTGCGTGCGCGCGCGCGTGTTTGTGTGTTTGTGTGTCTGTCCGTCTGTCTGTCTGTCTGTCTCTGTCTGTCTGTCTGTCTCTGCTCTTCTCTCTCTCTCTCTCTCTCTCTCTCTCTCCTCTCTCTCTCTCTCTCTCTCTCTCTCCTCTCTCTCTCTCTCTCTCTCTCTCTCTCTCTCTCTCTGTCTGTCTGTCTGTCTGTCTGTCTGTCTGCGTGTGTGTACGCGCACATGTGCGTGTGCACTAGTGCATGCATATACCCACTCAAGTAAGGAAATGAAAGTCGATTAAGATCCCAGTTTATTCAGCCAGAAAATACCCCCCACCAAAAAACCATAAGTAAATAAATTGACACACGTGGTTTACTGATGCGACATAATGTCATCTTCCTTGGCAAATTCTCTGCCAAGCAAAGAAGCCAAAACAGAGCTCAAAAGCCAGAATGATCTCTCTAACGTTATTGGCACTAGTATAGCTTGCCCCTTGAAAGAACACATATGCCTGCCCACACATGCATGGCTACATGCACATGAATACGTCACCGTGTTTACCAAGCACGTAGGTACACACGCATGCACACACGCACACACATACATACGTAAATACATACATGTATACATACATCCATACATCCATCCATACATAACATAACATAACATACATAATTTACATACATTCTTACATACATACATACATACATACATACATACATACATACATACATACATACATACATACATACATACATACATACATACATACATACATACATACATACATACATGCATACATACATGCATACATACATACATACATACATACATACATACATACATACACGCACACACATACACGCACACACATCACAACACGCATGCACGCTTGCACACACACACACACACACACACACACACACACACACACACACACACACACACACACACACACACACACATCGTTCAAGATGATTTTTCTCTGGAGTTAACATCAGTGCCGACTGTACTCCCCCAACAGTCCTTCGGGTGAGACTAAAAACCGAGGTTCTGTGTGCGAACGCACGCAGAACATCTTGCACACACGTTAAAACCCGTTGCACATTTGGGAACAGTAGGCCATTGTGTGCCAGTGGAATGGATGACAAAATTTACAGAAACTGCATACATACGGGAACTGAATGTAAAAAAAGCATATGGGTGCTTACTCCATTATCCTCGAAATAAATGAGTAAAAGAAAAAATGATTTTTAAAAAAAAAACAACACACACACACACACACACACACACACACACACACACACACACACACACACACACACACACACACACACACACACCACACACACACACAATAAAAATGGCCCAAATTATCAGGGCACCCTGACCCATCGATGTCCATAATGGACAGAACATTATGAGCATTTTATTTTCCCACACATCCTTCCCTCCCTCCCTCCCTCCCTTCTCAACCTCTACATCTTTCCAATCAAATTTTAAAACAGCCAGCGCGCGGTCACGCACGCACGCAGCTCGCGCGCGCGCACACACACACACACACACACACACACACACACACACACACACACACTCACACACACACACACACACACACACACACACACACACACACACACACACACAACACGCACGCTCAACACGCACGCACAGAGAGAGAGAGAGAGAGAGAGAGAGAGAGAGAGAGAGAGAGAGAGAAGAGAGAGGAGATCCTACGTAATTCTCCTCATGTGCACAAACATGACAGGTAGTCATCTCGTGCCCTTTCCTAATTTCAAGTAGATACCCCTGCGCTGCTGGGAAACCCTGTCCTTTGCAGGAATGGCTGAACTGTGTTTGAAATCAGTATAATTATATGATAGGCAGTTCCTAAAAAGCCGTGTTGTCAAAGTCATGTACCCCTTTATTTCTTTTGTTTAAAAATGTAGCTTCAAACTAACTGTTTCTTCTTCGTTGTCTGTCACAAGAGCAAAAACTCATGCGGCGTGCTGCCGTTAAGCGCCTGACAAGTTAGGCCCTGCGCATCTGACTTCGGCACGGGAGGGAATCGTGGTCCTCTAAGTCTTCCTGGGAAAAAGGAAGGAGAGTGGACCAAGAAGACAGAAAATAGACAAGAAGGAGGTGAAAAGAAGAAAATGAACAAGGCAGAAAACGAAGAGAGGGATAGAAAAGAGGGAATTCCTTGCACAGGATTTCCAGAAGATAGGGATGCTGTTTATACTGACAGGTCCCTGGCATCCCCATCGGGGTAAACTGACTACAACTACAAACAAATATCAAGGCAGAAAGGTACATGAG
>CM060334.1:9606919-9616919 GCA_030674155.1 Stramonita haemastoma
TGTACACGTGTGTGTGTGTGTGTGTGGATTCATTCCATGCACTGGTAACCTAGGCTGACGACTTGCACCAACCGTTCTTGCTGCATTACTAGTTTTCAGAGAGCTGGGAGGGAGGAAGGGGAGGGGGGAACGTTGTGGGGGGTGGGGGTGGAGTGTGGATGCCTGAAATCATGAAAGCATTTGTGTGTGCGTGTGCGTGCGTGTATGTATGTGTGTGTGCGTGCGTGCGTGCGTGTGTGTGTGCATGCGTGTGTATGTGTGCGTGCGTGCGTGCATGTGTGTGTGCATGCGTGTGTGTGTTGTGTGTGTGTATGTGCGTGTGTGTGTGCGTGTGTGCGTGCATGAGTGTGTGCATGCGTGTGTGTACGTGTGTGTGTGTGTGTGATGGGGAAGGTGGGGAAGGAGGAGAGGGGAGGCAGTTATTCCAGTCGGACTGGTTTCATTGTACCTGTGGGATTCCTGTCCCTTGTTTGTGAATGATGGATCGATCTTTTTTTTCTTTGTTTTTATGTGGTGTTGTTTTTTTGTTTGTTTGGCTAGAGTGTATGATAATAACAGTATTGAGTGTAAATGATTCTGTGTGTGTGTGTGTGTGTGTGTGCGTGTGTGTGTGTGTGTGTGTGTGTGTGGTGTGTGTGTGTGTGTGTGTGTGTGTGTGTGTGTGCATTTGTGTGTTATTTCATTTTGGGTTTTTTTGTTTTTTCTTTCATATTGAGGATGATGGAATAAACACCTGTGCTTTTTTACATCCAGTCCCTGTGTGTATGCAGTTTTGTCAACTTTGCCATCTGTTCCCACCGGCACACAATGACCTACTCTTTTGAAAAACGGAACAGGATTTAACGTATGCACAAGATGGTTCTGCGTGCGTTCGCACACAGGGCCTCGGTTTTCTAGTCTCATATCCGAAGGACTTTCGGGGGAGTGGAGTCGGCACTGATGTAAACTCTAGAAGGAAAATCCTCTTGAACGAGATTCGAACCCCGGTCAGCAGATCACGAGCGCGTCACACTGACCACTAGGCTATCCCCCCCCCCCCCCCCCCCCCCCCCCCCCCCCCCCCCCCGTGTGTGTGTGTGCGCGTGCGCGTGATGTGTGGCCGCTACCGTCACACTATTTGCATGCCGGGCCCAAGGGGAACCCCAATTAGTCCCCTAGCCCACGGCAAGCCGGCAGTTTGGCTCCTCATACAGAGAGAGACAGACAGACAGAGACAGACAGACAGACAGACAGACGGAGACACAGAGAGAGAGAGAGAGAGAGAGAGAGAGAGAGAGAGAGAGAGAGAGAGAGAGAGAGACAGACAGACAGACAGACAGACAGACAGACAGACAGACAGACAGACAGACAGACAGACAGACAGAGAGTGAGACAATGACAATGACAATGACAAAGGTTTATTGTGTAAAGCAGTTATGCCCATTCACAAGGGGACAGTGGGGTGGGGACTGGGCACAAAACACATATACACAATAAACAACATATTTAAGCAAACCCAAAATTGTCCACATGGCATGGATTCCAAACCATGGTTTTGATAATCTAGCAGAATATTGATACTGTCTTTATATATATACTGTTGGTTGTTCCAATCACAGTGTCTTTACGTTAAGTGTGTATGAAGTCTCTCACACAGTCATCAAGGCACATCTCTAGAAAGCCTTCCTTTTGATACAGCAGCGGCTCCATCAGTGAGGCTTTGTTTCACCTCTTGCAGCATGGAGCTAGTAGTGTCTACAGTTTTTGCCAATTTTCGCACGCCTTCCAAGATTTCACGTTCTACACGATCTTCCTCACTCTCATTCTCTTCATACTCCTCCTCGCTCTCATTCACTGCATGCTCTTCCTCGCTCTCATTTACTGCACGTTCTTCCTCACTCTCATTCACTGCACGCTCTTCCTTGCTCTCATTTACTGTACGTTCTTTCTCACTCTTTTTCTCAAAATACTCTTCTTCAGACTCATTTTTTGCAAGTTCGTTTCCCCTTTTACAATCACCCCCTTCATCACAGCCTCTGTCTCTCACTTCATTCCCAAAAGCACAGATATCACTGCAAGAAATTGTCACTGTTTGTTTGTCTATGTCATGTTCTTTCATATCAATACACTCATTTTGGCAACTGCTTGAGGAGGGAGGGTAATGGTCTTCACACATAAACATATCATTGCTATTGCTATTATGGTGGCTAGCATCATAATATAAGCTGGGTGGGGTGGGTAAAAATAAGCCAGAGGGGGACGAAGCCTGTTCGTTATTGTTTTCTTCTTTATTTGTTCTGTAGGCTGCCGCTCTTCTTCTGTCCCTGTTCGTCTGAGACGGGCACTTCTTTCTATACGTTGTGTTTTGAACAGGAGTGACAAGGGAATGGCCGGCATTGTTACCTGTCAAACGTAGGATGACAACAGTCTGATGTCCTCTCCCTTCCACCTTGAACGAAGACAGCGTTTGTTCGTGCAGTGCAGCGTTTAGCATGCATTCTAACGTTGCTGGAAGTCCATGCACTGGCATTTTGAGTTCAAACAACTAGTAAACCACAAAAAATCACACACAGCTGGAGAGAAAGCGTCTTGCTGGCAGCCAAGCAAGGGAAGCCACTCGACAGAGAGTGAGAGAGAATGAGAGAGAGAGAGAGAGAGGATCGAAAAGTGACCTACTATCCCTCATCGCTCTCTTTCTTTCACTCTGTCTCCATTCTCTACGCCATCCTCATCTATGAGTGATCTCTTTTCCTCCTCCTCCTCCTCCTCCTCCTCCTCCTCCTTCTCTCTCTCTCTCTCTCTCTCTCTCTCTCTCTCGGGGGTGAGTTGATCTCAAGGTAACAACAACACGCATTTTTGTAAGCAGTGTGATAATTACGCATTTTTGCTTAATTAAGAGTGTAATCAGACCTTTTTGACAGTAGCTACCTACACAGTGTGATGACTGACAGTCGGCTGATCACGGTGATATAAGTTGTATGACTGTCAGTAACCATGCCGCTGAGCAGTGAGGGTTTTCGTGTCAGGTGTGGCATTTTCTTAGGAGTTTACCTGAACTTTATGGCTAAGCGTGTCAAGTTTTGTACTCAAAATGCGTACAAGACTTGTGACTGCGCGGAACAGAGTCGATGTTTCCCTCTTCGTGTTTGTGGCTGCCTACCTGCTCTGCTGTGGTGACGTGGAATTGAACCCCGGCCCTACAGACGGAAGTCAGCCTGCTCAGGAAGGAGGGGCAGACACCAATACGGAAACGGTAAACAGAACAGGTGTGGATGACGGGAGTAGCTCTTCCTTGTGTCCCCCCTCTCAGACTTCAGCTGACTCTGCTGTCCCTGGTGTGGCAGTGGATGCTAGTGCTCAGATCCTGGAGATGCTGGGGTCTCTGGGAGGGAAGATCCAGTCCATCGAAAGGAACATGTCTACCATGGCGAGCGACATGGCAAACATCAAGAACGACGTGGGACAAGTCAGAAACAAGTGCGAGGAAATAGGACAGAGGTGTGAAAATCTGGAAAAAGAAAGTCAGCGTCTTACCTCATCACTGACTGAAATCAAAGAAGATGTGGACACTCTCTTCGATGTCCACACAGAAAACAAGACAGACATTCAAAAGTTGTCCTCTAGTTTTGAAAAAAATGAAAAGTCAAATGGAAGTGCTAGAAGACAACTGTGAAAAACTGGAAAGTTTCTCCAGGAGAGACAATTTAAGAATGTTCGGTGTCCCTCAAACAGAGAAGTTTGAAAATTACGACACCTGTGCCAGACTGGTAGCTGACACCCTCAACAGAGCAGACGGACAAGGACGCTGGACTCCAGGCGACATAGCAAGAGCGCACAGAGTGGGTGTGAGCAGAGATGGACAACCCAAGCCGCTGATTGTCAAATTCCAGCGATGGAAAGACAAAATGGCTGTCATCACCAACCATGACTTGAGGGAGAGACTAAAAGAGAGTGGCGTGACTGTTGCCAATGACTTGACCAAGAAGCAGGCCAACTTAGTGTCAGAGGCCAGAAAGGAGGGCAAGGTGGCCTACTTCAAGAGAGGCAGGCTTGTGGTGGAGCCCAGACAACCTGACCCAAGGACTTATGCAGAAGTTGCAGCCACTACAAGAAAACCCTTGGATGCCAGATCCTCACCTGGAGCAGGAACGACTAGGACCCCGGAACAGCCAACTGCACTGCGCCCTGAGCAGCCAGAGGTACCGGGACACCGCAACGGGGATTCCCCTTTGGGCTTCCGTGACAGCAGTCATGTCAGCAGTGCACGTGATGTGCGCAGCCGGCGGGATGGAGAGAGAGGCGGTGAGGGGGTTTCCCCTCTTCGCTTCAGTGGCAGCAGTCATGTCAGCAGTGCACGTGATGAGCGCAGCCGGCGGGATGGAGAGAGAGGCGGTGAGGGGGTTTCCCCTCTTCGCTTCAGTGGCAGCAGTCATGTCAGCAGTGCACGTGATGAGCGCAGCCGGCGGGATGGAGAGAGAGGCGGTGAGGGGGTTTCCCCTCTTCGCGTCAGTGGCAGCAGTGCACGTGCACCACGCAGCCAGCGGGGTGGAGGGGGAGGAGGTAACGGGGATTCCCCTTGTGGTCGCGGGCAGGACAATCACGGCCACAGAGCACGTGATGCACGTGAGCAGAACGAGGAAGGCGGAAATGGTGAAGGGGGTTCCCCTCTTCACTTGAACCAGGACAATCAGAGCGACACGGGACGCACTGCGCGTGGGCAACGTGGCGGAAGAGGGAATTCCGCACGTGGCAGACAGACCAGTACGGGTCTACACCACTTCTGGTCCCCTCGGCCTTCCCCTCCTGTCAACAAAGGCCCAGCCAACAATGCGCGACCCAGACGGTCAACTCGCAACGCACCGTAGGACAGGCCGGACCATCTTGGGCCTCTGAATTTCCTTCTTTACAATGTTGAAAATTTGTATAATAAAATAAACGATTTTGCTTTCATTGATTATGTTTCTTCTTTTGATGTTGTTTGTTTAACAGAAACTTTCATTGATGATGTATTTGATTATAGTGGTATTTTTCGTGATTTTGTCAAACTTGCTGCTCCTGCTAAAAGACTGTCTCGTTTAGGTAGAAACTCTGGAGGCGTTCTATTGCTAGTAAGAAAATCTTTGTCAGCTTTTATCTCAGAAATCAACATTAATTGTCAAAATACTGTAGCTGTAAAGATTAAGAAGTCTTTGTTTAACTGTGACAAGGATGTGCTGATGGTGGCATGTTATGTCGTACCAGAAAATGGCCCATTGTATGACACAATGGCGATTAAGGATGGTGTAGTGAATTTAGAAGAAAGCCTTCTGCAAGTTCTTCAGAATGATAACATGCATTTACTGATCCTTGGTGATCTGAATGCAAGAACTGGGAGTGCACAGCCTAGCCAGGAAGATGTAGTTAGTTATACAACTACCTTTGAGGATGATAATGATGATAACGAAGATTCTTTTGGTAATGATATTTTAAGGCGAAACTCAAAAGATAGTACTGTAAATAGCTTTGGCCAATCCTTGTTAAACTTGTGTTTTATGTTTGATTGTGTTATATTGAATGGTTGTTGCGAGAGTGTTTCTAATGGAGATTTCACATATGTTTCACCACATGGATGCAGTGTTATTGATTATGTTATTCTGTCAAAAGATATGTTTTCTCCTAACTGTTGTGATATGAATGTTAGTGATCATATTGATTCATGGCACTTGCCTGTTGAATTCGTGTGGAAAAAAACAGAGGTAGACACCAGTCCACAGAATGTAGTCAATGCAGGCACTGAGGAGCGTTTTATATGGTATGAAGACTGTCTACACACGTATGTAGATGAACAAAAGTCAGCAGACTTCAAGCAAAAGTTAGAGCAGGCGCAGTCATATCTAGTAATACTGATATTAACACCTCCTTGAATATATTCATGGAAACACTGTACAGTGCAGCTGCTTGCATGATAAGAACAACAGGGAATAGGAAAAGAACAAACGACTGGTATGATGAAGAATGTAAGCGAAAGAAAAGAAGAGTGAGAGGATTATTAAGAAAATTTAAAAGAACAAAAAGAATGTGTGAAGAAAAAAGGATAGCATATGTAACAGAAAGAAAACAATACAAACTTTTGTTAAAAAAGAAGAGAAATGACTTTGATGAAGCAAGATTAGTGAAACTTAAGGAATCGATTCATGATGCAAAACTGTTTTGGAAAACTATTCGGTCGGTAAACAGAAAAAAATCAATTTATAATAACATTAGTATTAATCAGTGGTATGACCATTTTTTTGCACTATTTAATGAAGAAGAAGAACCACAGCTAGAAGAAAATGACGAAATTGAAGAGGATGACTTGTCAGATGTTTCCATGGCAACATGTAATGAGCCAATTTCTAGACAAGAAGTTATAGCCAGCATTGGTAAACTCAAGTCTGGAAAGAGTGCTGGTCCTGACAAGATTGTCAGTGAAATGTTGAAACATGCTGGTAATGATGTTATTGATTTTCTTGTTTCCTACTTTAATAAACTCTTTGATTTTGGCCTTTTCCCTGTGGAATGGTCAAGATCAATAATAGTGCCTATCTTTAAAAAAGGAGATGTAGACCAGCCAGGCAATTATCGCGGAATAGCGTTGACTAGTATAGTTAGCAAAGTCTACACTGGTATTTTAACCAAAAGGCTTGCTACATGGGCTAGGGAAGAGGAAAAGATAACTGAACAACAAGCAGGCTTCAGAGCAGGTTACAGTACAGTCGACCACATTTTCACACTTTTCGCCATTGTTCAAAAATTTTTGCTACGAAATGCTAAACTTTATGTTGCCTTTGTTGATTTTAGAAAGGCATTTGACTCTGTAAACAGAAACAATTTGTGGAGAGTTTTGAGAAAATATGGTGTAAATGGCAAAATGTATAAAGCTGTACAAAGTGTTTATAATTCTGTATTGGCATGTGTGCGTGATAAGAATTATTATTCAGACTATTTTGGTTGTCCAAAAGGAGTTAGACAGGGTTGCCTGCTCAGTCCTCTATTGTTTTCTTTATTCATAAACGAATTGGCTCTTGAAATGTCCAAAACTGGAAAACATGGCATCCAACTGATATCTGATACTGTTGAAATATTTTTATTGTTGTTTGCTGATGACATTATTTTATTATCTGATACTGCTGTTGGTCTTCAAAATCAATTGAACTGTCTTAAGAGAGAAGCTGATAGATTGTGTTTGGTTGTTAATCTTGAAAAGACAAATGTAATGGTTTTCAGAAAGGGAGGGTACTTAGGCTCTCGGGAAAGGTGGGTGTATGGGAATGAGCAAATTAAGGTCACTAATTCTTATAAATATTTAGGAATGGGTTTCACAACAAAATTAAGCATTAGTAGTGCTCTGGTAGATGTTTGTAGCAAAGGAAAAAGAGGGGTTATGGAAATACTGAAATCCATGAAAAAATTAAATACAGCAGATCTAGAATTGTTTTGGAAGATGTTTGACACACAAATAGAACCAATATTAACGTATGCATCTGAGGTTTGGGGATTGTGTGAGGAAGGTAAGCTAATTGAAAAAGTTCACACATTCGCTATAAAAGAGATTTCTATCTGTGCCCTTGCATGCATCCAATACTTTAGTCTATGGGGAAAGCGGAAGATATCCGTTATACGTAAGAACATGTGTTAAAAGCATTAAATATTGGTTAAAATTGGCTAAACTACCAGCCTCTAGAATATGTAGGCAGGCCTATGAAATGCTGGTCTTACAACATGAAACTGGTCGACACAACTGGGTGTCTAATGTACAGAAAACTTTATGTGAGAATGGATTTGGTATTGTGTGGCTGAGTCAAGGTGTAGGATGTGAATATAGTTTTATAAATGAATTTAAAGATAGACTTATTTCATGTTATAAACAGAATTGGCATTCGGAAATAGTGAATAATGACAAATACAGGTGGTACAGCTCGTTTAAGAGCGTATTCCAAACAGAGAATTATTTGTCTTTTCTAACCAACAAATGGTGCAAGATCAGCCTAACTAGATTTCGGCTGAGAGTTAGTGGCCTTAAAAATTGTAAGCAATGGTTTTCAAGTGAAGATAACTCTAATGATAGTATGTGCCCTTCATGCCAAAATGCCACAGAAGATGAAGCTCACTTTCTCTTCAACTGTGTGGCGTACTCTGAAAAACGCAGAAACTGTGAAACACTAAATGTCCTTACAGGCACCACTGATATTAATTCTGTTACTAATATGCTTTCTGACAGCAGCGAAGTGAGAATAAAAAGCTTAGCTAAATTTATCGGCGAAGCAATGAATATCAGAAAAAAGATAATGGAACAGAATCTTTAGTTCCCGGATGGTCCATCATAGATCCTATGCGTGCGTGCGTGCGTGCGTGCATACGTGCGAGAGAGAGAGAGAGAGAGAGAGAGAGAGAGAGAGAGAGAGAGAGAGAGAGAGAGAGAGAGAGAGAGAGAGAGAGAGAGAGAGAGAGAGAGAATGTGAGTGGAAAAGGAACTTGTTTAGTTGTACAGCTAAGTGCGGAGCGAGAGGAATATTTGAAGACTGACTATTATTATGTTACACAAAACTGAACTTGTTATCCCCCCCTTGTCTACAGGGCTGTAATGTTGAATGGACAATAAAACTGTGTCAGTGTCAGTGTCAGTGTCAGTGTCTCCTCTCTCTCTCTCTCTCTCTCTCTCTCTCTCTCTCTCTCTCTCTCTCTCTCTCTCTCCTCTCTCTCTCTCTCTCCTCTTCTCTCTCTCTCACTCACACACACACACACAAACACAAATTCAATGCATTTAGAAGTGAAACAATGCATGTTTTAGATAACACACACACACACACACACACACACATATATATATATATATAATATATATATATATATATATATATATATATATATATATATATATATATATATATATATATATATATATATATATATATATATATATAAAAGTTACGTTACATCCAAAAAAAAGCTAGCACTACTTTCATTATGCATCTCAAGTTTCCATATTCAAGGCTACACCCACACTCACATTACACCAAACTGACACAAAGCCCCTCACACAAAGAGACCCCGCTGTGCCCACAACCAGGACCCAGATAGCATTGTGAGTGTGAAAAGGCAGAAGGCAAAGCAGTACAAAATTAATGCCGATGGTAGATCGTATTCCATTTTTTTTGTATGTGTGTAACATATGTCCATACAGAATTCAATATTGGTGACATACCCCACAATGCAACTGGCTTTCGCCTCACCGGAACACTACAAGATTCAGCGCTGTATAAATCCCATACATTATTATAAGTATTATTATTTATTATTGGGGACGGGATAGCTCAGTGGTCAAGAGCACTGGCTTTCCCCCAGCCAATGTTAAGCAGCATCAAGCATGGTTTTACCAAGTGGGTGGGTGACCGTTTGCGCGCTTTGGCTTCATTCAGTACTGTCCCCCAGTTCACACAGCTGTTATGGGTACCCGCCTTCTTCAGGACCAGGGAAGGTACAGCAGCGAGGGAGAGGAGATGGGCGCCGACCTCAACATGCTGGCCCCTTAGAGAAGCTGTGGTCTCTGACGCCTCGCTCCCCTACGACCACCTAGGTTATGGGACACCTTTACCTGTTACACAATGTATGGAAAGAGAAAGGATTGTGGTCGTGACCATTGCGATGGTAATCATTATGTAGATTGTTTCCTTTAACCATTTTGATGGTAATCCTGATGGTGATTATTTGCTTTAACCATTTTGATGTGATCATGATGGTGATTGTTTCCTTTAACCATTTTGATGGTAATCATCATGTGATTGTTTCCTTTAACCGCTTTGATGGTAACCATGATGGTGATTGTTTTCTTTAACCATTTTGATGGTAATGATCATGTGATTGTTTCCTTTGCGAGGATTATTATTGTATGGCCACTGTATTAATGGAATCTTGGACAGTAGTCATCAGGATCCTTAGTGCCAGAATCAGCAGTCCTTGTTTTCAACGTGCGTGTTATCAGATGGTGTTTGATACTATTGCA
>CM060334.1:9629419-9649419 GCA_030674155.1 Stramonita haemastoma
GCAGTGTTGTTGTTGTTGTTGAGAGTGGTCACAGGCAGTGTTGTTGTTGTTGTTGAGAGTGGTTACAGGCAGTGCTGTTGTTGTTGTTGAGAGTGGTCACAGGCAGTGTTGTTGTTGTTGTTGTTGAGAGTGGTTACAGGCAGTGCTGTTGTTGTTGTTGAGAGTGGTTACAGGAGTGTTGTTGTTGTTGTTGTTGTTGAGAGTGGTCACAGGCAGTGTTGTTGTTGTTGTTGTTGTTGAGAGTGGTCACAGGCAGTGTTGTTGTTGTTGTTGTTGAGAGTGGTTACAGGCAGTGCTGTTGTTGTTGTTGAGAGTGGTTACAGGCAGTGCTGTTGTTGTTGTTGTTGTTGAGAGTGGTCACAGGCAGTGCTGTTGTTGTTGTTGTTGTTGTTGTTGTTGAGAGTGGTTACAGGCAGTGTTGTTGTTGTTGTTGTTGAGAGTGGTTACAGGCAGTGTTGTAGTGTTGTTGTTGTTGTTGTTGTTGTTGAGAGTGGTTACAGGCAGTGTTGTTGTTGTTGTTGAGAGTGGTTACAGGCAGTGTTGTTGTTGAGAGTGATCACTAGTAGTGTTGTTGTTTTTGTTGAGTGTGGTCACAGGCAGTGTTGTTGTTGTTGAGTGTGGTCACAGGCAGTGTTGTTGTTGTTATTGTTGTTGAGAGTGATCACTAGTAGTGTTGTTGTTTTTGTTGAGTGTGGTCACAGGCAGTGTTGTTGTTGTTGAGTGTGGTCACAGGCAGTGTTGTAGTGTTGTTTTTGTTGAGTGTGGTCACAGGCAGTGTTGTTGTTGTTGAGTGTGGTCACAGGCAGTGTTGTTGTTGTTGTTGTTGAGAGTGGTTACAGGCAGTGTTGTAGTGTTGTTGTTGTTGAGAATGGTTACAGGCGGTGTTGTTGTTGTTGTTGAGAGTGGTTACAGGCAGTGTTGTTGTTGTTGTTGTTGAGAGTGGTTACAGGCAGTGTTGTAGTGTTGTTGTTGAGTGTGGTCACAGGCAGTGTTGTTGTTGTTGTTGTTGTTGAGAGTGGTTACAGGCAGTGTTGTTGTTGTTGTTGTTGTTGTTGAGAGTGGTCACAGGCAGTATTGTTGTTGTTGTTGAGAGTGGTTACAGGCAGTGTTGTAGTGTTGTTGTTGTTGTTGTTGAGAGTGGTTACAGGCAGTGTTGTAGTGTTGTTGTTGTTGTTGTTGTTGTTGAGAGTGGTTACAGGCAGTGTTGTTGTTGTTGTTGCAGTGAAACCTTGCTGTTCCTGCACCAGATTTTCCTGAAGGGTCTGTCAGCGCGTCTGGAGAACTGGCCCACGCTGGTGTTGGGTAATACTGACAGCAGGCCTCCTGTCTGTCTGTCTGTCTGTCCTCTGTCCTGTCTCTGTCTGTCCTCTGCCTGTCCTCTGTCTCTCCTGTCTCTGTCTGTCCTCTGCCTGTCCTCTCTCCTCTGGCTCTGTCTCTGTCTGTCCTCTCTCTGTCCCTGTCTCTCCTATGTCTGTCCTCTCTCTGTCTCTCCTGTCTCTGTCCTCTCTCTGTCTCTCCTGTCTCTGTCTCTGGTCTCTCTGTCTCTCCTGTCTCTGTCTCTCCTGTCTCTGTCTGTCCTCTCTCTGTCTCTCCTGTCTGTCTGTCCTCTCTCTGTCTCTCCTGTCTCTGTCTGTCCTCTCTCTGTCTCTCCTGTCTCTGTCTCTCCTCTGTCTCTCCTGTCTCTGTCTCTCCTCTGTCTGTCTCTCCTCTGTCCTCTCTCCTCTGGCTCTGTCTGTCCTCTGTTCGGTCTCTGTCTGTCCTCTCTCTGTCTCTCCTCTGTCTGTCTCTCCTGTCTCTGTCTCTCCTCTGTCTGTCTCTCCTGTCTCTGTATCTCCTGTGTCTGTTTCTCCTCTGTCCTCTCTCCTCTGGCTCTGTCTGTCCTCTGTTCTGTCTCTGTCTGTCCTCTCTCTGTCTCTCCTGTCTCTGTCTCTGGTCTCTCTGTCTCTCCTGTCTCTGTCTCTCCTCTGTCTGCCCTCTCTCTCTGTCTCTCCTGTCTCTGTCTGTCTTCTCTCCTTTGTCTCTCCTGTCTCTCTCTCTCCTGCCCTTTGCTTTTTCTTTCGTTTCTTTTTTTTGTTATCTTTTTTCATTGTCATTAGCGTCGTCGTCATGCATTGTCATCATCAGAAATAATCTTCATCTTCTTCCTTCTTGTTCTCTTCTTTCTTCTTTCTAACTTTTTCTTTCTTTCTTTCTTTTCTTCTTTTTCTTTTACTTTCTTCTTCTTCTTCTTCTTCTTCTTCTTCTCCTTCTTCTTCTTCTTCTTCTTCTTCTTCTTCTTCTTCTTCTTCTTCTTCTTCTTCTTCTTCTTCACCACCACCACCACCCCCACCACCACCACCACAATCCTCATCTTCCTCCTACTACTACTAACAAACGCGGTGCCACCACCACCACCACCACAATCCTCATCTTCCTCCTCCTACTACTAACAAACACGGTGCCCCCACCACCACAACCACAACCACCACCACAACCACCACCACAACCACCACCACAACCACTATAATCCTCATCTTCCTCCTACTACTACTAACAAACGCGGTGCCCCACCCCCCACCCCCCACCCCACCCTACCCACCATCCCCACCCCCACACCCCCACTCACCCCCCCCCTCACTCCCCCACCCTCACCCCCCCCCCCCCAAAAAAAAAAAAACCAACCCACTATAATGCAGGTGACCTGTTCGACATGCTGCTGCCCATGTTGAGCATCTACCAGGAGTACGTGAGGAACCACCACTACAGCCTGCAGGTGCTGGCCGAGTACAAGCAGAAGCACGAGTTCAACGCGCTGCTCAAGCGCTACGAGGAGAAGCCCGCCTGCGAGGGCCGCTCCCTGGAGACCTTCCTCACCTACCCTATGCACCAGGTGGGTTCTCCCAGCCACCGCTCTACCTGTATGCAGGTGTGCTTGGAGGGGTGGGTGGGGAGGGGGGGGTTGTGGGGGTGGGGGTTGGTGGTGGGGGGGTTGGGGGTGGGTGGTGGGGTGTGGTGGTGGTTGGGGGGGGGGGGGGGGGGTGGGGGGTAGTGGTGGTGGAAAGGGTGTGGATGGATGTTTTTTTGTTGTTTGTTTGTTTGTTGTTGGGTTGTTGTTTTTTTCTTTAAAGAGTTGAGCATGTGATTATTGTTTTGTTGATGATGATGGATGATGATGATGATGATGATGATGATGATGATGATGATGATTGGTTGGTTGGTTGGAGTTGGATGGAGTCTTGTGTTGTTGTTTTGTGGTCGTTGGTTTTGTGAAGAATGTGTGTTTTTTTCTTTGTCTCTGTCTCTGTCTCTCTCTGTCTCTCTCTCTCTCTCTCTCTCTCTCTCTCTCTCTCTCTCTCTCTCTCTCTCTCTCTCTCTCTCTCTCTCTCTCTCTCTCTCTCTCTCTGGTAGTTTTTGTGTTGGTATCCTGCTCTAAAAACTTGCTTTTGGAGTAGGTTTTTTGTGCTGGGGTTTGTTTTTTTTAGATAACCATACTTATAACATGTTCGACATTGTATGCACTTCGATCGTGTCCACCAAAAAAAATGTGAAAGAAATTTGTCGTTTTGTGGATCTGTCTGCATTTTTGGAAGAGTGTAGTGGTGACTGTAATGGGTGTGTGTCACGAGAAACTGTCCTTTAGATTGCATAGGCCATGCCGTTGGAATGAAGTCAGCGTCGGCTGTCTGTCTATGACTCAGCTGTTATTGTGTAGGTGCTTGTGACACTTTTGGTGCTGAGGTATTCACCTTCACAGCAAAGACACACTCACACACTTGTTTGTTTCTGAAAAGTGCTGGCACTGTGGGTGGTTGTGTGTGTATGTGTGTGTGTGTGTTTTTGTGTGTGTACATCTGGGTAGTGTCAGCGAGCGCAGTACCAGTAGTGTACGTCATGCTATGCTGTTTGGGCGGTTTTGTTTGTCTGTTTGGGGTTCTGTTGGGTGGTTGTTTTTTAGTTTGTTGTTTTTTTGTTGTTTTTTGAGGGGTGCGTTTTTGTTCTTCATCAGACAAGTTTGATGACTTTTTTTTCCGCAATAATTTCGTAGTGTGTGATTTTATATCAGGAGAATTTATTTCAGTCGGAAGGTCTTTTTCTTTTTAATACTCGACCGTCCTGGAAAAGTTCTAGGTCTTGCTTTCTTTTGAAAATAGGTTCTGTGCATTTTGTCTGCGAGTGCATCTGTGTGTGTGTGTGTGTGTGTGTGTGTGTGTGTGTGTGTGTGTGTGTGTGTGTGTGTGTGTGTGTGGTGCGTGCGTGCGTGTATGTGTGTGTGTGAAACTCATTACAGGAAGCATGTCTATATGTTGGCGTGCTCGTGTATCTGCCTACATGTGCGTCTTGTGGTGCATTGGTGTACGTGTATGTACATGGACATGCATGTGTTTGTGCCTCTGAATGTCTCTGTGCGTTCCACTCATGTTTTTGATAGAACACTAACCTTGAAAAGAAACCTACAACTCTGGGAGAAAATGAACGGAGATTGTTATTTTTTCTTTAGCTTCTAAGACATAAAGAACACGCATTTCTCAGTCACTAGAAGATCCAGTTAGTATCAAGGTGTGGATAATTGAAATGTGATTGGTGTGTTGTTTCTATTTTCTTGGTGTGTAAATTTGGTCTGGACGACACTGTCGAACATGCAGGTAAGTATACGAGGTGTGCCCTTAGTTAGTTAGTTAGTTATTAGTTGTGACATGTGCGGCCATAGCTAGGTGCCGTGCATGACACCCCAGTCCTTTTTTTTGGACGCCTCAATCCTGACCATGACTAACTGTTGGTAGTCTGTGTCGTAGCATGATAGCTCCTTCTTTTCCTCTTCTTGTATTTAGCCCCATGTGGATTGGAAGGTGCGAGAGCTTATTGTCCTCATGGAACACCAGAAGAGGGATGATGAAGATGTTGAAGAGGATGAGGAAGACGAAGGGTTATTTTTTTATTTTATTATTCTTTTATATTGAGGTAATGGGATAAGCACTCTTGAGCGGTGGTAGCGAATTTTGACATCTGTGTCATGCTTGTAACTGAAAACTGTAGTCATGATGACTATGTTTTAGAGTTCAGGGATCAACCTGGTGTTTTGTTGTTTAAGGGTTTTTTTAAGTTCGGTCGTCACTTTTGAAACATTGGAGAAAAGTAGGCCCCACCTTTTTGTTAGGAATTTATTTCAGAACACGGTTGAATATTGTATAGACCCACACACACACACACACACACACACACACACACACACACACACACACACACACCACACACACACACACACACACACACACACACACAATACACACACACACACACACACAAAAAACACACACACACAACACACACACACACACACACACACAACACACACACAACACAACACAACACACACAACACACACACACACACACAACACACACACACACACACACACACACACACACCACACACACCCACACACACACACACACACACACACACACACAGTTGTACATTTTGAAGAAAGAAAATAGGACGTGTTGTAGGCTAGATTTCAGAACACGTTACTACCTGAACATTAATGAGAGCGCCTTCTTTGAAATGATGGAAAATGTGTTGGAGGCAGGCCAATACTGTTTGGTGATTATCAGCAGTACAGTAGCGTGTTCTCAACGGGTCTGCATCCTAGGAATGCAAAAGGACAATCCTCTGTACTCCAACATTTTTTATATATTTGTCTGCATTCTGAATATAAACAACATTATGATGTGACAGCGCTTTCAGGTTCAAGCCACATTTTGAGGAGCGCTTTTGGTACAGACTGTTAACACAGAATTCGTTGTGCTTTCTGTCAGGTAATATAATTATTTAAAAAATTCACATTGTACAGACGAATAGATGCTACTTTGTGCTAAGTATAATTTTACAAACGATCTGTTGTCCTTTACATATAATGCAATCATAATACTGTTATTGAGAGTGGTTTTATTATAGGAAACATCTTACAGGTTGTGAATTGAAGTTGTTTTTCACCGTAATGGGCATTCAGGCAACATAAGTCACATTACCATTGATACAAATTCCAGTGCTATATCTGAACCTTGAAAGAATAAATAGCGACAAACAAAGATTTCATGTGTTTTGACATTGTAACGGCTCTGGTTTAAGAATGGCGATTCTACACCGGCCGTTGCTGTGTATGTATGTATGTTTGATTTTGTCCTGAGTGTCCTAGAGCACGTGATACCTGTTGCACGCTACAGACAGACCAGGTCTGAATGCATAGAACGCTTGTAGGGCCATGCTAGGGGCGCACACCTTGGCGGTAGTGAGCAGTGTAGACCCCTCGACAGTGTTTCCCTGTGCAGTGGTAAACCTCGGTAGCATAGGATGGCTTTGTGCGCAACGTCTCAAGAGTGCTTGGGTACAGGGCGCACACAGCCATGATGGATGCATGCACCAGACATGGACACACACACACACCACACACACACACACCCACACACAACCTCACACACACACACACAACACACACACACACACACACACACACACACACACACAAACATTAACCAAACTTTTACAAACCGAACAAGATACCTGAGTATCCTATTTACTTTTGTTTGGGTAGATTCTGACATTATTCATCGCAGTTTTTCTTGATGAAGCAAATTTTAAGCAGATCTGGTAATAATAAAATGGAACTTTGTTTGAAAACAGCAACTACAATAACCATGCTTCTTTCGTTTATTTTGGAGAGGGATGCTAGGAGAGGGTATGTTTTGTGTGTTTGCAGGCTTGCATGTGTTGTTGTTGTTGAGTTGAGAAGAGTAGCCTGTTAAAGTTTGTGTGTTGTAGGGTAAGGGAAAAGACGTTTAAAGAACAGGCCTATAAGCTCAAATTAAAATCTTTTAATACTTGAGAAATTACATAGATAGGTGATTTCACATAGAAAAGTTGATTTCAAATGTAAGTTTTTTTCTGTTGCTAGATCAGCAATTTTCATAGACTAATGTACATCAAGGTCTGGTGTTTAGATTAAAGCAGTCCATTGTTCTTGAATGTGTTCCAAGATTGTAATTGTAAAAATGCAGACAAGTTTTTCTTCTAAAAAAAAAGTAAGTTGTTTTATAAAGTGCTATTTTCTGTGTAAGGGTTATCACTGATGGTAGGGTTGTGCATATATATATATGTATGTATATTAATATATATATATATATATATATATATATATATATATATATATATATATATATATATATATAGCTGTTATCAGCAGTCAGTTTTAAATCTGAAAATACCATGATCGTTTTGTAAACAGAACAGAGCATTAAAGAAGGAAGTTTGTAATGTCTGTTGTGGCAGTCACTAACTGTTTTGCACTATCGCAGTTCAAAGCTCCCCCCCCCCCCCCTAAAATTTGGAAGAAAAAATAAACAAAATTTCGGATTGAAGGGTAGTGTTTACATCATTTCAAAATCAGAAGGGTTTTTTTTAGATAAGAACTTGCACTTATCAACTATTCCAAATAAACGTTGCCCAAATTTTCTTTCCAGTTCCTTTGTCTTTGAAAAACAAATCATTGCAAGTCAGAGCTTCCATGTTTTGGATTGATGAGGATTATTTCAAACCTTGTGTTTAAAGAATGCCATAAATGCACTGATTGTTCAGTAGCAGCTCTGGCTGTTGTATGAATGTGTGCGCGTGTGTGTGTGTCGTGTGTGTATGCGTGTGTGTTTTTGTTGGGGTTGTGTGTGTGTGTGTGTGTGTGTGTGTGTGTGTGTGTGTGTGTGTGTGTGTGTGTGTGTGTGTGTGTGTGTGTGTGTACTGCTTGCTGAAGATGCCATATCACGATATTACAGTCAGACACCGTTGAACAAACCCTTGTCTATACTTAGCAAGATCGGAATGTGCATGTCGACTTACTTAGCTGGTGAACTCAAAATGAATCTTGGTTTAAAGATGGATGGAGTGGAAAGGCATAAGAAAATGACCCAGTGAGAGATTAATTTTTCAGTTATGGAAAATGGTAACATCAAGGTGTTTACTGCAATTTTTCACAATTGATTCATTTTTTCAAGAATTGGCAATTTTTGTTTGAGAATTTGAAAGGTTGGGAAAATTTTAGACATGATTGTGCGTGGTGATAGTGGCAGAAAGTGTAACCTTCTGTTAGATGTCTGTCTTCTGTCTGTCTGTCTGTCTGTCTGTCTGTGTTTGTCTGTGTGCGCGCGCGCATAATGAAAGTTGTTGTGGTCGACCCTTCACCGCCAAAGAAAGCGTGCAGGGAGGATGTGGGTGAGGTGAGGTGAGGTGAGGTGAGGCAGAGGTGGCTTTCAGGGCTCTGATGCTGGTGTGTTGTGTCCTGGAGGCCAGGGCATCCTGCCGCCCTGGTGACTGTGTGTAGTCAGTAGCTGACAGCTGGTGAAGTGGGTGTTGTGTGTGGGTGTGCTGGTGTTGTCATTCACGAACTGTGCTGCAGAGTAGCTGCAGAAAAGTGCACCTGTTGGACACGGCTGTAGAGAGTATGTGGTTGGGATCGGGTCTTTGAGTTCAACCTTGGAGATGACTTTGGCTTGTTTGACTTAGTTGGATTTCTACATGTACCCCCATCATTTTTTTTTTTTGGATACATGGATATTTTTTAAGTTATGATCCTTCCTACGTTTTCTGTAGTTTTCAGTCCACTGAGTTACGGTTTTGAATAGATTTGAACCTCAAACGGTTTTCTTATTTTCTTCTACAATGACATCCTAGCACTTAGTGACCAATCCTGTCTGTCCCTTTTGACATTGATCATCACACACAAACATGTTCTTCTCCTCAGCCAGCTGTTTCTTTGGTTACATTCCTCTTTTTTCTCTTACCTTCTACTTCTAGTGCTTGTTTTTCTTCAAGAAAAAGTCCGAAGTGTTGGTGGTTTACTGTTTATTGCGTTTTGTTCTTTCGCCCAAGAAGTAAAAAATTATTCTCCCTCTTAGGATGCGCATGCAACGCTGCAGATTTCAAAAGAGAAACTGAGATGCCTCTCATCTTTCTTGTCAAAATCGAAGGCCTTTTTTCATTTTCATGACAAAAAGGACTAAAAAATCAGGGTATTTTCCTTGCAAGATATGTATCAGGTTATCATCATTGAGAACAAATGCTGTGGTATTTCAGATCACGGCCATTTGTTGTGATGTATTCTTCAATGTATAGTACTGTTATTCCTCTACTTCTTGATGACGAGCCTTGAAAGGCCTGTAAGCTTTACTAGAGCCTAAAGATGAGAACGACTGGTAGAGTTGTTTTCAGATTTTGCACAATTTCAAAATGAACCGTTATCTTTAACGAGGGGATAACCCTTACGTGGTTGTCCCATTGGCAGGGTTAAAGCCATTCTGATCAGACTGGATCTGCAGTATGCCTTTTGGTATGTCCACATACCATGTTTCTGTCTTTCCAGCCAGAGACTCCGGTGATTTGTTTTGATGTTGAAAATGACCATGCAGGATACTGGACAGAAAGTGGTTCCACAGAATTCGTAACTTGTATTCATAATATTATATAACTTTCCTCTCGTTTGTTGAAGCTGACAGAATTTATATAACCGCATAAACATGAGTACTGGATGTAAAAAAAAAAATCACATGAGTGCTTATTTCAATATTCTCAAAATAAAAGAATACAACACATTTCTCATAATTGCTCCCGAAAAAACAACATATTGAGTTTTCCTGTATTTGGAAGAAATTGAGTATTCCAAAGCACTCCCTTAGTATCCCCAAACTTCGGATTTGTTCTTGCTTTAGTTCTGTTTCCTCTTCCTATTCACTCTGCTCTGGCCTTCTCCTTTCTTCTCTTGTTGCCCTCTTCCTGCAACTTCTCTCTTCTTCTTCTTCCTTACCTTGGTCTTTGGTTTCTTTCTGTCTCTCTTCTGGTTTTGGATTGTTCCAGTTCTGTGTTTGGTTCGGTCCTGTTTCACCTTTTCTGTTCTGATCTCAGTTCTTCTGTCCTTTTCTGTTCCACTGTGTGCATGCCTTTTACCATGCCTGCGATCTGTGGATTGCCGCTGTGTTTGGTGGAGTTTGGGTCAGCTGTTTGGCATCTGCTGACCTGACCTACCTACCCATGTGTTCTCTTTTCCTGATGTCTGCTCATTTCTGGACTCTTTCTCTCCCTGCTTGTTCCTATCCAAGGGAAGGATTTTTCTTGCATGCTGATCATATGTTTAACCTCAGTGGACCTGACTTCCTCTGCCACCCATATTTTATTCTTTTGTCCAGAAAATCTATGACTTTTGCATACCTATTTTGTTCTCTCTGTTTTTTGTGATTTTTTGCATGTGTGTCTTTACATACTTCGGATGGATTGTTTCCTATGGTGTGAAATGAACTATGTGATTTCATGTTTTCTTTATGCATGATGAATCTTGTTGCCGTTTATTTGAAGGTTTGGATACCTTGACCTGGCAAGATTGTGTGTAATGTACTGCCTGGTGTGATTGTTTTGTGTCCTCCAGTCAACCGGCACGCTTACCCACTCTTCTCGGAATAGTTGATGTTTTTAACTCTTGAAGACAATCCTGCCTCTGCCCAGCTTTCTTGAAAAGCCCCTTTCAACCCCGGTGATTTTTCATCAGACCCACACCCAACAGTTTTTTTTTTTTTACCTGTTTTCTTGAGCTCAAAAGAAAGTAAAACAAATTTAACAATCTGGTTTACCTACCCTGTTTTCAGAAAGAAAGAAACATACATACAAATTAATGCTGAGAGCAACAAATAGCTTCAGAAAATATTAAACTTAATAATTCTTTGGGAGCAAGTAGGTACGTGTTTATATGATACGTTGTTCAAAACAATTCCCAGTAGGACCACTTGTGCCTTTCTCGGTTTCGCTGCAACCAAGCTTCGGAGGGAAAGCTAGAACTGCTTTGAAAAATCCAGCAAACAAACAGCAGAAACAAGCAGGCAAGGCAAAGCAGTGGTAGATTGCCACACCAGGTGTGGAGAGCAAAGCAGAGGTAGAATTGCCACACCAGGTGTGGAGAGCAAAGCAAAGCAGGGTAGAATTGCCACACCAGGTGTGGAGAGCAAAGCAAAGCAGGGTAGAATTGCCACACCAGGTGTGGAGAGCAAAGCAAAGCAGGGGTAGAATTGCCACACCAGGTGTGGAGAGCAAAGCAGTGGTAGAATTGCCACACCAGGTGTGGAGAGCAAAGCAGTGGTAGAATTGCCACACCAGGTGTGGAGAGCAAAGCAAAGCAGTGGTAGAATTGCCACACCAGGTGTGGAAGCAAAGCAGTGGTAGAGTTGCCACACCAGGTGTGGAGAGCAAAGCAAAGCAGGGGTAGAATTGCCACACCAGGTGTGGAGAGCAAAGCAAAGCAGGGGTAGAGTTGCCACACCAGGTGTGGAGGTCCCTTTCAGCCACAGCTCGACGCTGTGCTGTAGTCAGGGCTGTCAGGACACAGGGCATGTCAGGACACAGGGCTGTCAGGACACAGGGGCAGGTCAGGGTGCAGCTGGTAGGATTTGTCTTTCCCAAGCTTCACTGTACAATGTCTGAAGATTGTACCCAGGATATTGTCACTGTTACAGCGTTGTTTCTTTTCTCTGTCTGAGTGTTGCAGAACTAACTTCCCTTTCTTTCAGCATATCACTTATCTGCCCTTGAGACTAGACTGCACAGTGTGTTTCCTTTTCCGCCAGAGTTCAGTGTTTGCCGCGTGATACAGATCTTTCCACCATATGGGGAAATGTCTCCTACCAGAGTGCAAGGTGTAAGCATTATTGCTGTGTAAGCTTGTCACTGATTTGTCTTGTAGTAGACATAGTAGTGGGGATGAAGAAGCATGCAGGGTGATGATGCTTCACCAGGGCTCCTGCTTTACCTGGCTGCCTGCAGCTAAACTTGGCAGTGATTACTGTCCAGTGGCCTGACTTAGTGCGTGGACCAAGCATTCCATTCTGCTTGTATTTCCTTCACCAGATTCCAGCTTTTCTCCAGTCGTTTGGCTTTGTTGGTTTGGGGGTAGGTTTTGTTTCCTGCAATCCAGTCTTGCTCATCTTTTTCACAGGTGGGTGGTTAGCCAATACCTGCATTCTGACTCCATACCTCCTTTTGTCCTACACCTCCTTCCAGTTCAGACTTCTATCATAGTCAGAACACACACCACACACACACACACACACACAACACACACACCCCACACACACACACACACCACACACACACACACACCACACACACACACACACAGGCACGCACGCACGCACGCAAGCGCGCGCGCGCAACCATACTCGTTCCATACCAAGTTATTTTTTTCTAGAAGTGATGATGTCTTTCGTGAGTTTCTTTTTTTCTTTTCTTTATCTTGTTTTTATATATTGAAGATAGATCCTCTCTGTTGTGTCTTACGTATGTGACACATTCCTGCTTGTGTTTCTTACTTCGGGTTTGATCAATCTGTCCTGGCTTTCCCTCTTCCTTCCAGTTTGACAACTTTCTGATCTGTTTTTCTTTTGTTCCATCTCGGTTCTGTTACCTGTGGCTCCTGGTTCTGTTTTCTCCTAGAGAGTGTCGTTGGTCTCTCTCCTGTAGGTTTTGTAGGAGGGTTGTGTTTGAAGTTGGGGTTCTTCCTGAAAGTGTGTCCTCTGCATATGACGGTAGCTTTGCTGGATATACTTCGTGGTTCTGGTTCTGTTCTGAAATCTGTCTTCACCGTTTTTCCGAAGAGCTTTTCTTCAGAACTAATCCCCATATTGTATGGAGTCCTGGTCTGCTCAGTTTTTGCTGCATTTTATTTTGTTTGGTGAATTGCCGTTGACTTCTCCCTTCTCCTTTGCTTGGTTCATCTTCGGCTACATTGACCTCATTGTTTTCCTTCAGTAACCTCCTGCTTCTTCTTCCAGTTTCGTGGTTTTCTTCTGCACTGTTCCTGGACTGTGTCCTTCAGTAAACCTCCTGCTCCCAGTGTGCTTTGTTTTCTTTCTTCACTCTTCCTCGATTGTTTGTGAATGAAACTTCCTAGTCTCGCCGTGTTGGACCCACCCCTGCTTAGTTCACCCTTTCCTGGTGGAGGGGGGGGATAAACCTTTTGTTCCCGCTGTTTCATCCAGCCCTGTTCAATTTTCCCAATGACTTCATTCTGCAAACCTCGTATTTTTGCTTTGTTTGGGTCCTTTTCTGTCCCAATGTGCCCAGTAATTTTTGCACTGTAAACTTGTTCTTTTTCTTGTCGTGGCCAACTGTATTCTAGTTCCCTGACACTTTTGTTCAGTAAATGCCCCGTTCTTGCTTTGTCAGAAACACCTTTCCTCTCTTTGCCCTCCAGGAAAACTTATTCTCATTTTTTTTGTTTTGTTTAGGTTTTTTGCTCAAAGTATCCAAAAGTTTTATTAAGAAAACGTCCTGTTTTTGCTTTTTGTTTTGTTCTTCTCGGCATTATTTGCCTGAAATTTTCGTTCAGCAAACCACCGATTGTGCCTTTTGGGGGTCTAGATGTGCTCTGTTTGCCAAAAGATTCCGTTCCATAAACTAACTTGCTTCTTGTTTTGTTGAGTTCCATCACTCCTCGCCCAATAGTTTTGTTCAGTAAACTTCTTTTTTCTTTTATCTGTCTCCAGGTGACGTTGTTTTTCGTAGAGCAAACTTGTCCTTTTTTCAGGGGCTTTAAGCCGTGTCCACATTATTTCCTATTGGGTTTTGTCCTGTAACCCTTCCTCTTGTTCATTCCATTTGCTTACCATCTGTCCTACTTTTCAGTTTGCCTTCTGGTACAACGATCGCCATCTTTGACTATTTTTGTTTGATCAGTTTGACCAAAAACCTTGGCGGTTTTATCCGTTAGATGCGTTCTCCCCCCTACCCTCACTTTGTTTACTCGATGTCTGCACTTTCATTCCCAAATGCGCCTCAGATCTTCCCAGCTTCTATACTTTTATTTAGCCTGTCCCAGCACTAGTTTTTTTTTAACAGTTTCTTGTAGAAGAATTTGTTCATTTTTTGGCTCATCTCTGCATTATTCCTCCGTTTCGTTTTGTGCAACAAACCTCGTCCTCTTTTGTTTTTGCGTGGTGCATCTCTGCATTATTCCTCCATTCCGTTTTGTAAAACAAACCTCGTCCTCTTTTGTTTTTGCGTGTGCATCTCTGCATTATTCCTCCGTTTCGTTTTGTGCAACAAACCTCGTCCTTTTAGTTCTTTATGTAGTGCATCTCGGCATTAGTCCTCCATTGGTGTCGTGCAGCAGGAACCCGCTTTTCCCGATGTGTGGAATCCTCTGCAGGCTTCCTTTCCCCAATCCTGTCCTCCCTCCCTCACTCTGACTCTGGAGTGTCCTGGGGCCCTGTCCCCCCGCCCTGTGCTGTGCTGTGCTGTGCTGTGCTGTGCACTCTAGTGGCAGGCCTTGTGTCGTGTCGTGTCGTGCTGTGCATGACTATGTTTGGTGGGGGGTGGGGGGAAATACATGATTGTGTGTATCGGGGGCTTAAAGTTTTGTGCTGGTGTGCACCACTGTGTCACTGTGGGCTTCCACACACTTTTTCTTTCTTTCACCTTCTCTCTCTCCTTCACCACCACCACCACCACCACTACCACCACCACCACCATCACCCGCCTGGGACGGTGCTAGCCCGTGGCTGGATTGCAGTGGGTACATGGTCTTGGATTGCGGCTACTTTGTGTGACGCAGGCCTCGACCCTGAAGCAGAAGCTAGAGTCCAGTTCCATCCACAGGCATAGTCACGGGCACGGCCACAGCCACATAGACCCTGAGAAGGGAGACTGCCAGGGCCGCACCCTGGAGACCTTCCTTACCTATCCTATGCATCAGGTGGGTACCGTCGGATTTTGCATCACGTTTCTCCCTACTTCAAGCCACATCCTTTTTTCCGTTTTTTTTTTTAACATCCTTCCCATCCAAAACCCTGGATTTTTTTCTTTTTGTGTGCGTGTATGTGTGTATTTTTTAAAATCTTGTAAACATTCGATTTTCTGACATCTTCGAACAAAGGTATTTTTCTCTCTTTGTCGTGCCTTTCTGTGTGTTTTCTTCTTCGTAGTGCATGCTCTTAGTAGTCTTTTTTTTCGTTTTAATTTTTTTGGTTTTTCTTTCTTCTTTTTTTTTTTCTCTTCTACACGCATTGACGCACTTCTTTTTCTCTTCATTCACTCCACACCTCATTTTTTGCTCGAGTTCCTCACATAGTTTAGTCTCCCCCCTGTAACTTTTTTTTAGAGTACAGGAAGAGGTTGAAGAGATGTTAAGTTGATGAATGCTGCAACGCACGGTAGAAACAGGAAAAGAGGTCGAAGAGATGTTAAGTTGATGAATGCTGCAACGCACGGTAGAAACAGAAAAAGATATCGAAGAGATGTTAAGTTGATGAATGCTGCAACGCACGGTAGAAATTGTACACGCTGCTGTGAACTTCAGGGAATGATCGTTGTATAGTGTTTTACTGAGTTATGGCTTCCTATCAGTTCTGAAATACAGACTTACACAGACACGCAGGCATGCATGCTTTTGCCTACTCACTTTCGATCTTAAACGCATGCCTACTACACCTGTACTAGTGAATAGTTGCCAAGGTAGGAATTGAAGGAAGAGAGACTGGGTGGGGTGGGGTAGGTCTCTTGAAGAGGTCTACGAAGTAAATGATGAGGTTTCAGTACTTTGCGGTCAGTTCACTTCTGTAGGATGGTTACAAACACACGCACACATTTATGTGGATTATCCCAGGCTTCTGTTGAAGTGTTTCCATGAAGAGTAGCATGAACTTCTTTTTTACTGTTTTAATTTGTTGTTGTGCATTCCCCAGTTTAACACTCTGGGGGTCACCCAGAATGTGCACTTTAAATCCTGGGAATCTCTGTGAGATTGAAATTGCATACTGAATGAGAAGTTTGCGTGTATGACTGTTTTCAAGTATCTCGACATATAGGCAGCCATACTTGACTTTAGAGAATTTTTCTCCGTTAAAGGAGAGTGCATGTTGTTATGTCAAGAGCTTGTCATGGCTGAAGGCAATCTTAACACAACATTTTATAACACAATATTCTAGTGTAGGCCTTGGCAATTAGCTGACATCAATAACTGACACAGATTTTAGCCTGAACCATACTATTTTTGATTTGATTGTTTTCCCTCAGTCATGTCATGCTAGTCCGACATCCATAGTGGCATCTTGTAGTTAAGTTGATAAGTGGATAGGCTAATAGTGCTACGTTGTTCGGTTGGTAAGTGGATAGGCTAGTAGCGCTAAATTGTTCGGTTGGTAAGTGGATAGGCTAATGTGCTAAGTTGTTCGGTTGGTAAGTGGATAGACTAGTAGTGCTAAATTGCTGTCAAATGATGTTGGGTTTCTTCTGTTGTGTGAGATATGTCTCTGTGAACAAATATGTCTTTGCGACTTTTTATAGCAGTGCAAACTTGTGATTCTGATCGTACACAAGAGTTTATGGTTCGTTCGATTTCGTGGGGAAATGATGATACCGAATTTCATACATAGTTATAACTGTTTTCAGAGAAAACTTGATTGCCTTGCTGAAGTATGAGGGTAATGAGTAGGAGGGCTGTATAATGCTGATAATTATGATAGTGTTGTGGTGAGTGTGAGTGTGTGTGTGTGTGTGTGTGTGTGTGTGTGTGTGTGTGTGTGTTGTGTGTGTGTGTGTGTGTGGTGTGTGTGTGTGTGTGTGTGGTGTGTGTGTGTGTGTTGTTAAAGGATGGAAATTGTATCACTAAGATGCAGTTAGACGAAAATAATAAAATAAGATAAACGAATGGCAACCATTTTGCCTGAATGTATTTAGAGTACATTTGTCGTTCCTTTTATTTTTTTATTCTTTATAGTGTAATGCATCAATGTAATTTAAGAGTTAAGTTCGGATATGTCGGCAATTTTCTCTGGAACTTAGGAAATTTGATGTTTTTTTTCTTTATTTATTGACGTCGAATGCTATTCGGTACTTTCCTTTTCTCTTAGGGCTTAATGTCCCATTTGAGAGGTGGGCTCTGTCGACAAGTTGCTGTTAGAAGTGTGGTTTGTTTTTCCTATTATGTACGTGTTGACTTGATTTCGCTGATGATGACCACATTGCAGCTGGAGCCTCAAGGACATAGATGGTGCGTGTGTCTGTGTGAGGGGGGGGGGAAGGTTGCAACAGAATCTCCGTGCTCGTTCATTCTGGATGTGGCTTTGCAGATGGTTCGCATGGATGGTACAATCCTTCTTCCATACCCCTACCCTCAACCTCTCCCTTTTTCTTCATCTCCCCCTACTTCCCTTATTCCTGCTTGTCCCCTCGCCCTCTCTCCTTTTGGCAGGAATGAAGAGGGGTGGGGGGGTGGGGGGGGGTAAGGATTTGAAGGGGAAGGGTTTGGGTTTTGTAGATGTTGGTTGGTTTGTTTTGCCGTGGTTGTGTTTTCGGTGTGATTTTGTTGGACAATGCAGCGTGCCTGACTGCCTGCCTGTAGGATCTTCCGCTCCGTCCACTGTTCTTTTTTTTCCTGATTGAGTGTTCGAATACTAGACAGAGTGGATTACATGTTTGTAGACGTGTTCATATCTCTGCATATCTAACTCCAGCCTTTCATAATACCTGTCAACAAGGCATGATAATCATATCGTGTGCTTATACTCCTTTTTGTTGTTGTTGTTGTTGTTGTTGTTGTCGTCGTTGTTGTTGCTGCTGTTGTTGTTGTTGTGCTGCTGCTGCTGCTGCTGCTCTGTTCCTGTTATTTATTCAGCATGAATAATGTTGCAGTTTTGAAAAAAGTATGAACAATTTTTTGGGGAGAGATGTTTGTAAGCTGTTGACATTGTTTGCTAGGTGGGTGCTGTGGTTGATTTTGTAGGCAAGGCCGATATCAGTCAGTCACAGTGTGGGTACACTGTTTATTTTGTAGGCAAAGTGGATATCAGGCAGTCACAGTGTGGGTACACTGTTGATTTTGTAGGCAAGTGGATATCAGGCAGTCACAGTGTGGGTACACTGTTGATTTTGTAGGCAAAGTGGATATCAGGCAGTCACAGTGTGGGTACACTGTTGATTTTGTAGGCAAAGTGGATATCAGGCAGTCACTTTCCAGTGTCCCAAAGAAGATGATGTAGCGTGCGAAACAGCCCATGTAGAGAGGCACTCTATATCCACTGAACACACGCTGACCTGGCGGCATAGTCACTTTTTGTGCTGGTGAACCCTCGGGTGCCCGCTGAGTGCTTCGGTGATCTGTAACCTGCCAAACACTGACGTGAGTCTCAGGGTCTTTACCGCGCGTTTGAAGGGAAGTATGGCACTGGCAGTTCTGCACACGGGTTGACCTGGAAGATTGGAAAAGCTATACCCTTGGTCTACCAGGAAAAGCCATACCCTGAGTCCACCAGGAAAAGCCATAACACCTGAGTCCACCAGGAAAAGCCATACCCTGGAGCTACCATCCAGGAATACTACAGCCATACCTTCAGTCCATCCAGTTCTTCAGAGATTCCAGCCCGCCAATGGAGACTTTGAAAACGTTGGGATCAGCTGAACAGTAAGGCACTAGCAGTTCTGCACAATAGTGATCAGGATACATTGTCAACATCGTGCCCTCAGTGCAGCCAGCGCCGTGGAAGTCAGAACCTGCAATCGGTGGTGTAGGTCAAAACCACTAGGTCACGCTTTGTGGGTGTGTGTCGCTTAGGTTTGGGAGGGAAGGGGAGGGGGAATGGAATCCTTTAAAGGGAAGCAAGCAGCAACGTTTTATGGTGATTCCAGTTACTTCCCTTGCATCATGAAATGCGGCCCCCGTAGATCGATCTCTGTAACTATATTATAGTTATACATATATATATATATATATATATATATATATATATATCTGTCTAATTATATCCAAGATACCTTGCTCAGCGTGAGACAGTGCTTGTGGTGTGTCGCACAGAGCACACCTAAAGTCACCAGTCTATAATATTAGCCTATAGCCCACTGACCACCTCAGACCTATGAGGCTGACACTATACGTCTGCAGAAAAATCAAATCAAATGGAAAGCTACTCACTAACATCCTTCATTTTAGACATAGCTACCTGTGGAGCGGATGTGGCTATGTGTCGGCCGCTACTGACGTGTTCTTTTGATTTTACGTGTTTTGTTTGTTTGGGGCATTTTTTTTTCTCCTTGTGGCGCAGAGAGCTGCTTCAACTTGTTTTGTTTTGTTTGGGTTTTTTTTTCTTTTCTAATTTGTTGTGTGTGTTTTGGGAAAGAGTGGGGGGGGGGCGTTTTTCTACGCGTCGATTTGAATCTCTCTTTTTTTTCATTATTAGTAGTAGACGGCGTTTCTGATGTTGTTGTTCGTATTGATTAATGGAGTACTTGTTTTTATAGCTAGCTGGTTATTTATAGGTCATGGGAAAACTTTGACCTTTTATTGAATTATTGCTCCATCAGTAACTTCTTACCGAAATGACTTACCTACAAACCTAATTATTTATTTTTGAAAGTTTCTTAAAAACTGATTTTGTTCGTTTTGAAAGAATGTTTGCCTCCCCTCCCTCCTCTCCCTCTCCCTCCCTCCCCCCCCTGTCCCCTCCCTCCCCCTGTCCCCCTCCCCCTCCCCCTGTCCCCCCCCCCCCCCCCCTTCTCTCTCTCTCAGATGTAATTCTAACATTTTTGGGATAAAACAAAACTGAGAAATATGAATTACAGGGATTTTGCTTTGATTTGATGTTGTTTGAGAGAGTTTTGTTGTTGTTTTTTGGGAGGGAGGGGTGGGGGTTGCTGTATTGTAGCACTACAAATTTAAACCGACACATTTGTACGCGTGTAAGAATTGTGCATCCGACCCTGATGATGTGACGTTACTGAATCTGGGGTGGCTGGGGCGGAGAGATTGGAATGAGCGGCGTGGGAACAGCAGAACAGGAACGTCAGATGAGATAATAATAATATAATATTAATAAATAATGATAATAATAATAATAATATAATAATAATATAATAAAAATAATAATAATAATAATATAATAATAATAATAAATAATAATAAGTATACAAATAGAGAACTCAATAAACGAATGATGAGATCAAGCAGA
>CM060334.1:9651919-9654419 GCA_030674155.1 Stramonita haemastoma
TCTTCTCTCTCTCTCTCTCCCTCCCTCCTCCTCCCTCCCTCTCCTCTCTCTCTTCTCTCATCTCTTCTCCCCTCATCCTCCCTCCCTCCCTCCTCCTCCTCCCTTCCTCTCTCTCTCTCTCTCTCTCTCCCTCTCTCTCTCTCTCTCTCTCCCTCGCTCTCCCTCTCGCCCCTCTCTCTCTTTCTAACCTCCCATCCCACCCCCTTTCAACGGTAACAACTCAATATACAGATTTTTCTTGTTCAAATCTTTAACATCATCTATCACCGAGTTCTTATGTGACGGAAACACGTGTCATCAGTGCTAGAGTCACGAAAATCGGCCAGAGGTGCTAGTCTTTCTTGGTGAGACAACGAAGCAGGTGTTTTTGCGTAGATTCGACGTTTTCGTCAAGTGTCAGAGCCTAGGGAGTATGGCCAGAGGTGCTAGTCTTTCTTGGTGAGACAGCGAAGCATTTTTTTTGCATGGTTTGTCAAGTACCAGAACCAAGGTGGTTATGCCAGAGGTGCTAGTCTTTCTCGGTGAGCAGACAAACCTGGTGGTAGTGGTGGTTGGGGGTAGTAGTTCCGACGTCTTCGTCAAGTGCCAGAGCTTGGGAAGTTTGGCCAGAGGGGCTAGTCTTTGTGGTGGGGGGGAGTGGAGGGGAGAGGTGGGGTAGGGTGGGATGGTGTGGGGCGGGGTGGGGTGAGGAGGGCTGTGGCTAGCGGTGGTGACGGTGGCGGTGTTGCAGATCCCTCGCTACATCATCACGCTGCACGAGCTGCTGGCCCACACCCCGCATGACCACGTGGAGAGGAAGAGTCTGGAGTACGCCAAGAGCAAGCTGGAGGAGCTCTCCAGGGTCAGTGCCCCTCCCGCCCTCCCTCCCTCCCTCACCATGGCCCCTGTCTGTCTGTCTGATGTCTGTATGTCTGTTTGTGTCGGTCTGTCTGGATGTGCTGTCTTGGCTGGATGTCATCTGTCTGGCTGTCTGTCTGTCTTTCTGATGTCTGTCTTGACTGTCTGACTGTCTATGTCTTGGCTGGTGGTGTCTAACTGTCTGTTTGGCTGGATGATGATTGGCTGATGGTGTCTGACCTGGTCTGTTCTGTCTGTCTGTCTGCTGTCTGTCTGTCTGTATCTTCTTACCTTCTGCTTTTTTCTCTGCTCGTCTCTCTCTGCTCTCTTCTCGTCTCTCTCTCTCTTCTCTCTGTCTCTCTCTTCTGTTTCTCCTCTTTGCTCTTTTCTCTCCTGCCTGCTCTTACACCCCACTTCCACTCTCCTTGATGCAGATGAGTGCTATGGCCTGTATGTATAGCTCTTACGTGCGTCCCTGGCAAAGCATTCTCCCTGCTTCTCCCACTCTCCTGGTGACTGGTTTGCTAAGCCCTTTCTTGTCACTGTTGTCATCGTCATCCCTCCTCACTCATCGTCACCCCCATGTCTGATGCATGTAGTGATTTACATGCTGGAAGAGTGTGGATGGTGATGACAGATGTGTTGTTGTTGATTGCTGCGTTGATGATGGTGAAAGTGATGTGATGATATGGTGGTGGTGTGATGGATGGTGATGATGATGATGTGTGTGGTTGGGGTGATGATGGTGGGGGTGGTGATGATGATGATTACAACGATGGTGGGGTGATGATGGGATGGTGCTGGTGATGATGGTGGTTATGATGATGGTGGTGGTAGTAGTGGTGGTGGTAATGATGATGATGACGACAGCGACGACGATGATGATGATGATGGTAGTGGTGGTGGTGATGATGATAATGATGATGACGACGCCGATGATGATGGTGGTGATGATGGTGATGGTGGTGATGATGACGGTGGTGATGGTGGTGATAGTAATGATGATGATAGTGTTGGTGATGATGACGACGAGGATGACGACGGTGATGGTGATGACGACGACGACGTTGATGATGACGATGATGTTGCAGGTGATGCATGATGAAGTGAGCGAGACAGAAAACATCCGGAAGAACCTGGCCATAGAACGCATGATCATTGAGGGCTGTGACATCTTGCTGGACGTCAATCAGACTTTCGTCAGGCAGGGTGAGTCAGTCCGTCCGTCTGTGTGTGTGTCTGTGTGTGTCTGTGTGTGTCTGTGTGTGTCTGTGTGTGTGTACACTCTATCTGAATCCTCTCTCTTCTCTCTCTCTCTCTCTCTCTCTCTCTCTCTCTCTCTCTCTCTCTCTCTCTCTCTCTCTGACTTCTTTATCGGTCTGTCTTCTGTCTGTCTGTCTTCTCTGTTGTCTATCTGTCTGTGTCTCTCTGTCTGTCTCTGTCTGTCTGTCTCTATCTGTCTGTCCGTCTGTCTGTCTTTCTGTCTGTCTCTCTGTTTCTCTGTCTCTTGTCTGTTTGTCTCTCTGTCTGTCTGTCTCTCTGTCTGTCTGTCCATCTCTCAGTCTGTCCGTCTCTCAGTCTGTCTCTCTGTCTGTCTGTCTCTGTCCGTCTGTCTGTCTGTCCGTCTGTCTGTCTGTCCGTCTCTCTGTCTGTCTCTCTGTCA
>CM060334.1:9656919-9661919 GCA_030674155.1 Stramonita haemastoma
GACCAGCTTGGTTGATGGTGCTGGTGGTCGGAGCACCATCACAGGCACAGCATCCAGGAAAACCAGAACGAGGGCTGATGTGACTACCTACACCAACACGCCTACGACCATACACCGTGGCCAGGACTCCTCTTCTACTGGGTCTCCTAAGGAACTGTCCTTTAACACCATGACAGCAAAAATCGAAAAAGTGGAAAACTTGCTGAAAACAACAACTGACAGTTTGAACAATGAGATCAAATTGTTGACAGACAGTGTTAGTGCGTTGAAAGAGGAAATGTGCAGCCTGAAGAAAGACATGGACGTTCTTAGAACTGAAAATGAAGACTTAAAACAGTCAAATACAAAATTGATGGATAGGGTTGGAAAACTAGAAAAGAAATCTGATGATTTAGAAGGAAGGTCCAGACGAAACAACGTCATTTTTCATGGTTTAGATAAAAGAGCTGATGAGACTGGAGCTGACTGTGAGAGGATTGTAAAAAGTCTTCTCTCAGAAAAAATGGATATAGCAGATGTGAAATTCGATAGAGTGCATAGGATAAACTCTAAACCCAGCTCTCCCATTATTGCTAGGTGTTGTTTTTATCAAGATAAGCTTAGCATACTGAAGGCAAAGACTCGGCTAAAGGGCTCAAAGATTTTTGTAGACGAAGATTTTTCCCAAGCTGTTAGAGATATTAGACGCAAACTGACCCATTTTTGAAGAGTGCCCGAGCAGAAGGAAGAATGTGAGAATGATCTTTGATCATTTGATCATTGATGGTGAAAAGGTGACCCTCAATGATCTCGAAAGAAACAAATAGCTTGTTGGCCGGCCCATACACACATCTGTCTGTAGAGGTAATTCACAGGGGGGTAGGAAAAGTAAACTTACACCGGACGTAAAGTCTCAGTTAGATAGGACTAGACCTAGACCTACTTCAGTAAAGGGGCTTTGTGCTGTAACCAGCAAGACTGGGCTTTGTGCTGTAACCAGCAAGACAGGACCTGGCTTTGCCGGGCGAGGAGACAAAGACAAAGACTGCAGTACGCTAGCCCTAGACCTAACCCTACATAGGCCTAATGATTTGTCATCTGGCTTTAGACCATGTTTAAATAAAGAGTCCTCCTTAAATAATGATCTTGGTACAGTTGATAGTATTAATTTGATGTCTTGTCATATTAATGGAAGTAGTGAAAATGTGAGTTTAGATGATGTAGTAGATCAACCAGAGTGTAGCAATACAAATCAAGCAAATAAAACTTTTTCATTTTTGTCCTGGAACGTAAATGGATTATTTTCAAAACTGGCCGATGGAGATTTTGTATCTTATGTGCGTAGCTTTGATTTTATTTGTCTGACAGAAACGTTTTTGGAAAATATCCAGCCAGATGTTTTTAGTGGCTATAAAGCCTTCTGTAAGGCGGCAACTAAAGTTAGCCATCAAGGGAGACGATCAGGGGGAGTAGTTTGTTTAATTAAGAATGAGTTATCTGCTCTTGTAAAATATTTAGATGTTCCATACCCTAACATTTGTACTTTTCTCTGTGACAGATCTTTATTGTGTACCTCAAGAAATGTTTTGCTTGTATGTGTGTATATCCCACCTGAAGGCTCTCCTTTTTATAACATGTTTGATAATGATAGTGGGATTGCTATGATGGAAGAATATTTAGCCGATTGTGTGGTTGCTTTGGATGAAGTTGATATAATATTGTGTGGAGACTTAAACAGTAGGACATCAAACTTTTCTTGCCATCATGTGGCAGATGATTTTATTTCAGAGTTTCAAAGTAAAAGCATGTCTCTTAGTGGTAATCGTTATTCTGAAGATTCTGTTATAAATAATTATGGTAAATTATTATTGAATATGTGTACTACATTTAGTTTACAAATTCTGAATGGTGTATGTAATGGTGATCAGCAGGGTCGTTATACGTACATTTCTGATGGAGGATGCAGTGTTAATGATTATTTTTTAGTGTCAGATGATTTGTTCTCTCAGATTTTTGACTCATGCCGTTTGTTTGTTGCTGAACGTTCTGATTCAGATCACCTTCCTGTGGAATTACATATTAATCCATTGTATAAAACGTATGTAACAGCCGAAGAGCCATCTGTTGTGGAAAAGTTTGTGTGGGATGAAAACAAACTCTCAGCTTATAAAGATAATCTTTGTGAGGAAGACATGTGTGTAACTTTTTCAAATGCCTTACAGATGATTGATGAGAACATTAATGAAGCTCTAGATTTGTTTAATAGTTGTATAAAGTCCAGTGCTGAATGCATGAAGAAACAGGTACATGTAAAAAAAGGTTTATCAAATGCAACATGGTTTGATAATGAATGTAAAAGTATGAAGTACAGGGTAAGAAAATTATTAAAGACTTACCGGAAAACGTTAAAGAATGAAGACAGAAACTTGTACTGTGTTTTAAGAAGGGAATATAAATACACGCTAGAAAGGAAAAGAAAACAGTATAATGTGACTTTACTTGCTGACATGATGTCTTCAATCTCTTCTCAAGTCCAGTTCTGGAAATGTGTTAAGAAGGCGTCATTTAGAAATAGTCAGCCAAAGAATAGTATATCAGTTGACAGTTGGTTTCAACATTTCAAAACCCTGTTGGAGAAAGACTCATCAGACAACTCCATGAATACTAATGTTGACTATGATGAAAGTGAGGAAGATTTTGATCGTCCAATATCTAAAGGTGAAATATATTGGGCACTTAGAAAACTAAAGAATGATAAAGCAGCAGGTCCTGGTCAAATCATTGGAGAATTGCTGAAAAATGGAGGTGAAGACGTTGTGCTTTTCCTTCTAAAATTATTCAACAAAATCTTTGAGGATGGCCTTTTCCCAGATAACTGGACTGAATCTATAATCCTAACATTACACAAAAAGGGCGATGTTGATAACCCTAATAACTACAGAGGAATTTCTCTTAGTGATATAAGTAGTAAGTCGTATAGTACTATCATTAATAACAGATTACAGGAATGGGTTATGAAAAATGATATTACAGGTGAACACCAAGCTGGTTTTAAGAGAGGATATTCCACTATAGATCATATGTTTACTCTGCTTGCGTTTGTACAGAAACAGTTTGCTCTTAACCGTAAGCTCTATGTGGCATTTATTGATTTTGAAAAGGCATTTGATTCTGTTAATAGAAACTTGTTGTGGCCTATTCTCCTGAAAAATGGTGTGAAGGGTAAATTATTACGCTGTTTGAGAGCCATGTATCAGAATGTCAGAAGCAGAATAAGATGTGGTACTAAACTGACTGATGTAATATACTGTACCACTGGTGTTAAACAGGGTGATGTATGTAGCCCTTTACTGTTTTCGGTTTTTATTAACGAGTTAGCCAGAGAAGTCATCAATAATGGTAAACATGGTGCCACTTTCCCCCAAGATGCCACAGAATTATCTATTCTTCTACTTGCTGATGATGTTATCCTGCTATCTGAAACAGTTGTTGGCTTACAAAAGCAGTTAAATAGCTTGAGCAGTGCTGCAGTGGCACTTGATCTTAAGGTTAATCTGAATAAGAGCAATATCGTTGTGTTCAGAAAAGGTGGTCATTTAGCTGCTCATGAAAAATGGTTGTACAATGGTAAAGTCATGCCTGTGATTAATGTATATAAATACTTAGGAATCTGTTTTTCTACTAAGCTTAGTTTCACAACTGCATGTAAAGATCTGGCAAGTCGAGGTAAACGAAGTTTGTTATTGGTTTTGAGAAAATTACGCATATTGAATAACAACTCCTTTGATTTGTTCATTAAGATATTTGATGCCCAAATACAACCCACTGTGTTATATGGTGCAGAAATTTGGGGTTTGGATGCAGCTGCAACACATTGTGAATCGGTGCACCTCTTCGCTTTAAAACAGTTTCTAGGCTTAGATAGACGTACGCCCAATGATCTTGTGTATAGTGAAACTAATAGATATCCTCTCTCCGTTAATGCTGCTGTAAGATGTATTAGATACTGGATTAAGATTCTATATATGGATGAGAACAGGCTACCTTTTAAGTCTTACAAGATGCTTTATGATCTAGACCTCAAAGGGAAAAACAACTGGGCTACACAAATACGCACCTGTTTATGTGAACTCGGTTTTGGATTTGTTTGGCTTAATCAAGGTGTTGGAAATTGTAGAGAATTTATAAACGCTTTCAGGCAAAGACTGATTGACTGCCGATGGCAGCAATGGAATGACCATATACAAACCAGTGAAAGATATCAAATGTATAGACAATTTATAAGTACTCATGATATCAAACCCTATCTCAAGCTTGATATGGACATTCATTTGAAAAGAATTATGTCTAAATTTAGACTTGGTGTATCAGATATAAATGTTCATAAATTCAGATACAGAGGATATGATGTTGATGACCCTAGGTTACTATGCCCATTATGTAAGCAAGCACCTGAAGATGAAGTACATTTTGTGTTATGCTGTCCAGTGTTAGAGGCTGTTAGGCAGAGTTACATCCCTGTAAAATATAGTAGGCAGGCTAATTCTTTCAGACTCTGTTTACTCATGGCGTCAAGTCAACCTGAAGTTGTGCGCAGCCTCACTTTATATTTGTGTAAAGCTTTCAGAATAAGAGATATTTTATTATCGTAAGTCATATCTTTGTAACTGATGTTGCTGCTGTATAATAATTCCTTTTGTTGTTATTACTGTTGTCTTAATCCAACAACAAAATACCAAAGCAGTTTGGCAACCCCTTCATGTATGGGCCAATGGCCTTTTTGTGAATAAAGTTTTCGAGTTCGAGTTCGAGTTCTCTCTCTCTCTCTCTCTCTCTCTCTCTCTCTCTCTCTCTCTCTCTCTCTCTCTCTCTCTCTCTCTCTCTCTCTCTCTCTCTCTCTCTCTCTCCTCTCTCTCTCTCTCTCTCAAGCATTATATATATACATATATATATATAATATATATATATATATATATATATATATATATATATATATATATATAGTATATATATTTTTTGGG
>CM060334.1:9669419-9671919 GCA_030674155.1 Stramonita haemastoma
GGGGTGGTAGTAGGGAAGGAGGGGGAAGGGGGTAGTAGAAGAGGGTGTTAGTGTGTGTTGGGGGTGGGTTAATACGTGTGTGTGTGTGTGTGTGTGGCATTGGTGGGGGGGGGGGGGTAGGTGTGGGTCGGTGGTTTGAACGGAGGGGGTGGGGGAGGGGGTGTTTGTGTGTGAAGCTCTGTTTATTTATTCTTTATTCTTTTATATCGAGGATAACAGAATAAGCAATCATGTGCTTTTTTTCATCCGGTCCCCGTGTGCATGCAGTTTTGTAAATATTGTCATCTGTTCCCACCGGCACACGATGGCCTACTCTTACGAAAAGCGGAACAGGATTTAACGTGTGCGCAAGATGTTCTGCGTGCGTTCGCACACGGGGCCTCGGTTTAAAGTCTCATCCGAAGGACTTTTGGGGAGAGTGGAGTCAGCACTGATGTTAACTCCAGGAAGAAAATTTCCTCGACCGGACTCGAACCCGGGTCTTCAAATTGCCAGCGCAATGTTCTGACCACTAGGCTATCCGCCCCCTCTGTGTGTGTGCTTGTGTGTTTGTGTGTGTGTGTGCGCGCGTGTGTGTGTGTGTGTGTGTGTTTCATTGAGAATCTGTTCATTCTAGGTGAAATCAGCCTTAAACAAGAACTAAAAGTAGCTTAAAACAAGCCCAACAATTAAAACAATCAAAAGAAAACCTATAGCAGAACATTAACAGCAGACCGAGAAATAACTTTAGCAATATCAACAATTTCTGGTCTACGAGTGAGTAAACCCACAGATTCCCTTTTCAGATTTTCCCACCTGAATTTGTGTATAATGATGTCAAGATATGGCAGTCAAGGAGAATGTGTTCACATGATAATAAGTTAGAACAAGCACATACCACATTTTGGGAATACTTGGTTTTCCGGGAGTTTAAACGCAGCAGGATATTTAAAATGTGTCTTCGGCAAAAACCCAGTTCTGAATGTTCTCTTAAATAAGATTTATGCCTGTGAGTCGCTAATTATGAATTAATTTCATGAAAATCAAGTTGTACTGTACTTTCTGCTGTATGTCTCTTCGCAACATGTTTTGCCAACTTATCTATTGTTTCATTCCAAAACAGACCACAATGTGAAGAAATCCAGCAAAATACTATTCTAACACCTCTTGACATAACGATATGTATTGAAGATCTTATGTCAAACTAAGAGTTCCAGTCTTGTAAACTGTATGAAACAGACTTGGAGTCAACACATAATGACAATATCAACCTTTGTCTGATGCCAGTCATATAAAAAAAATGTTGCATATAATGCTGCTGTAGGAATAGAAAAACCTTTTCCAAGGCAGTAGGACTTCTGATTTTTGAAAGCAGGGATAACAAAGCCTGGTCCTACACTTGTTTCATACACTGAGCCGTCAGTGAAAACTTTTATAATTAAAAAAACGATTTTTGAACAATTGAGTTTCAAGATTTCTCTAAAGATGCAAGTTAGAATATTGATATTGTTATTTTTTTTATCAATATCAAATGTAGCAGTTTTGTGTTCCCATTGTGGAATCTTAGGTACTGTTGGCATAACGAGTTTCTCTGAAAATATCAACTTCACATTTCGCAAATAAGACATTAATATTGTGTCGTGACGAATTGACTGAAGTGAAGATATGATGTGTGTGTATGTGTGTGTGTGTGTGTGTGTGTGTGTGTGTGTGTGTGTGTGTGTGTGTATGTGTGTGTGATGTGTGTGTGTGTGTGTGTGTGTGTGTGTGTGTGTGTGTGTGTACGTACTCAGATACAGGTTTAGATGCGTAAGGTGCTAAGTAGATCTATTAGATCTACGTGCTCGTGCATCTATTCATCCGCGCGCGCATGTGTGTGCGTCTGTATGTCTATATGTGTGTTTGTCTGTGTGTGTGTTGGGTTGTTTTTTTTCTTTTATTACGAGGATAATGAAATAAGCACTTACGTCCTTTTTTTACATCATTTCTCGTGTGTATGCAGTTTTGTGAATTTTGTCATCCGTTCCCACTGCCACACAGTTGCCTACTTTTCAGAAAAGCGGAACAGGTTTTAACTTATGCGCAAGATGTTATGCGTGCGTTTGCACACGGTACCTCAGTTTATAGTCTCTCAGAAGGACTTAGGATGTGGAGGGGGGAATGTGCGTGCGTGCGTGTGTGTCTGTATGTGTGTGTGTTTGTGTGTGTGTGTGTGTGTGTGGGGGGGGGGGGGTAAGATAAGGAAAGAGGGCGGGGATACTTAGACTAGGCATTACACGGTGTTGTGTTGTTCTAGTCTTTAGTGACTTGGGGGGGGGGGGGGGGGATTGAGAGGGATGATTTGTGTGGGCAGTTCTTCAATGTGATATAGAAGAGGATGATTTGTGTGGGCAGTTCTTCAATGTGATAATAAGAGAGGATGATTTGTGTGGGCAGTTCTTCAATGTGATATTAGGAGAGGATGATTTGTGTGGGCAGTTCTTCATGTGATATAAGAGAGGGATGATTTGTGTGGGCAGTT
>CM060334.1:9704419-9711919 GCA_030674155.1 Stramonita haemastoma
TGTCTATCCAATCTTGTAGCTGTATTATCACCTTTCTATCCAATCTTGTAGCAGTATTATCACCTGTCCTTCTGTCTATCCAGTCTTGAAGCAGTATTATCACCTGTCCTTCTGTCTATCCAGTCTTGTAGCAGTATTATCACCTGTCCTTCTCTCTATCCAGTCTTGTAGCTGTATTACCACCTGTACATCTGTCTATCCAGTCTTGTAACAGTATTATCACTGTCTATCCAGTCTTGTAGTAGTATTACCACATGCCCTTCTGTCTATCCAATCTTGTAGCAGTATTATCACCTGTCCTTCTGTCTATCCAATCTTGTAGCTGTATTTTCACCTGTCCTTATGTCTATCCAATGTTTATCTTGTAGCAGTATTATCACCTGTCCTTCTGTCTATCCAATCTTGAAGCTGTATTTTCACCTGTCCTTATGTCTATCCAATGTTTATCTTGTAGCAGTATTATCACCTGTCCTTCTGTCTATCCAATCTTGAAGCTGTATTATCACCTGTCCAATCTTGTAGCAGTATTATCACCTGTCCTTCTGTCTATCCAATCTTGTAGCAGTATTATCACCTGTCTATCCAATCTTATAGCAGTATTATCACCTGTCCAATCTTGTAGCAGTATTATCACCTGTCCTTCTGTCTATCCAATCTTGTAGCAGTATAATCACCTGTCCTTCTGTCTATCCAGTCTTGTAGCAGTATTATCACCTGTCCTTCTGTCTATCCAGTCTTGTAGCAGTATTATCACCTGTCCTTCTGTCTATCCAGTCTTGTAGCAGTATTATCACCTGTCCTTCTGTCTATCCAATCTTGTAGCAGTATTATCACCTTTCTATCCAATCTTGTAACAGTATTATCACCCGTCCTTCTGTCTATCCAATCTTGTAGCAGTATTATCACCTTTCTATCCAATCTTGTAGCAGTATTATCACCCGTCCTTCTGTCTATCCAGTCTTGTAGCAGTATTATCACCTGTCTATCCAATCTTTATCTTGTAAGAGTATTACCACCTGTGTCTACTGTCTATATCAACCAAGCAAGACAGTGAGTGTGTGCGTGCGTGCGTGTGTGCGCGCGCTCGCGAGTGATAGCGTGCGTGCGTACACGTGCGTATTTGTGTGTGTGTATGTGTTGTGTGTGTGTGTGTGTGTGTGTGTGTGTGTGTGTGTGTGTGTGTGTGTTACATTTGTTGTTGGTTTGTTGTTTTTGTGTTTAATCAATGTATAGTTTGTTGTTAGTTTTGGTCAGAGAGTGTCTGACCAGGAACTGTGAAGTCTGCCTGTCCCTGATACCACAGGCTGTCACAACGTTCTTTCCGCCCGCCCAGGTTAATCAGTACCATGATGATAGAGAGATAGAGAGATAGATAGATAGATAGATAGAGAGATAGAGATAGAGAGAGAGATAAAGAGAGACATTGATACATAGATACAGACAGACAGATAGACAAGCAGACAGGCAGACAGATACATACATACATAGATACTAACATACATACATACATACATACATACATACATACATACATACATACATACATACATGCATGCATGCATGCATGCATGCATGCATGCATGCATGCATGCATGCATGCATACATACATACATACATGCATGCATGCATGCATGCATGCATGCATGCATGCATGCATATATATATATACATAGAGACAGACAGACAGATAGACAGACAGACATGCATGCATGCATGCATGCATGCATGCATGCATATATACAGACAGACAGACAGACAGACAGACAGACAGACAGACAGACATACGTACATACATACATATGTATATACATACATACATACATACATACATACATACATACATACATACATACATACATACATACATACATACATACATAGCCTACAGACAGACAGACAGACAGACAGACAGACAGACAGACATACATACATACATACATACATACATACATACATACATACATACATACATACATTCATACATACAATCATACAATCATACATACATACATACATACATACACACATAACATACACACATACATACATACATACATACATACATACATACATACATACATACATACATACATACATACATCAATCATACATACATACATACATACATACATACATACATACATACATACATACATACATCATACATCATACATACATACATACATACATACATACATACATACATACATACATACATACATACATACATACATACATACATACATTACATACATACATACATACATACATACATACATACATACATACATAATCTGTTTATTCATCTGCAGTGTGCGTGTGATATGGTAGTATTGCTGCCTTTGCTATCATGTTCACACACACACACACACACACACACACACACACACACACACACACACACACACACACACACACACACGCACACACACAACACAACACTCACACACACACACACACACTCACACACACACACTCACACACACACACACACTCACACACACACACACACACACACACACACACACACACACCACACACACACACACACACACACACACACACACACCACACACTGACTCCACTCTCCCCCAAAGTCCTTCGGATGAGATTTTAAACCGAGGCCCCGTGTGCGAACGCACGCAGAACATCTTGCGCACACGTTAAAATCCTGTTCCGCTTTCGTAAGAGTAGGCCATCGTGTGCCGGTGGGAACAGATGACATTTCTAAAAACTGCATACACACGGGGACTGGATGTAAAAAAAGCACAAGAGTGCTTATTCCATTATCCTCGGTATAAAAGAATAAATCAATCAAAACATTGTGTCTTTAGGAGCAAGGTACCTGAGGGGTCTCGTTTCTGTCCACCTCTATTTCCATCCCCACCCCCTCACCCCCCATCTCCAGGTGTGTTCCCCCTCCCCCTGCCACACCATACCTTCCATCATCCAGTATGTGTGTATTAGAGAGAGAGAGAGAGAGAGAGAGAGAGAGAGAGAGAGAGAGAGAGAGGAGAGAAGAGAGAGAGAGGGAGAGAGAGAGAGAGAGAGAGACTTTAAAAAGAAAAATGGTTAGGGGGGGAGGAGGGGGGTTATAAATCCCTGTGCCTGACTCTTTACGACACACGGAATTGATGAGTTACAGACAGACAGACAGACAGAGCACTGAGGCCGGAGGACAGACAGACACACACACACACACACACACACACACACACACACACACACACACACACACACACACACACACACACACACACACACACACACTCACTCACAGACAGACACACAGTCAAACAGACAAGAGACAGACACCCCCACACGACACGACATCACTACCAACAGCACAGCACAGCACAGCACAGCACGGCACGGCACGGCACAGCACACTGCTTTGTAACGTTGTAGGGCGTGTTCTTTCTGCTTGCCGATGATGTGCACTGTGTGTGCTAGGCTATCGATCTCTCCATTTCTCCCTCTCTCCCCCCCCCCTTCCCTTCACTACCACCACATCCCTCTCTCCCCCATCCTCTCTCCCCTCTCTCTCCCCTCTCCTCTCCCCTTTCTCTCTACTCACCAGTCTTTGCCGCGCGGCGCCAGCCTTGTTCGCTGCCACTAGACTAGCCTAGCCTATACTACTCACAGCCAAGCAAGCAAGCAAAGCTGGATGTTTCTGCTACTTCTGCTGCTGCTGCTGCTGCTGCTGTTTCTGCTGCTAGGACAGTAGGGGCAGTCCGCCAGTGAGGGGGAGAGAAGGGGGAGGGGTGGGGGATGGGAGGGGGGAGGAGGAGGGGGGGGGCGAGAGTGTCGCGAGCAAGCGAGTTGAGCGCGTCAACATCGAGACTTGGTAGAGGAGCCTTATATGAAGAGAAAGCTGGCCTTGTTCTCTGTGTGTGATTGTGTGTGTGTGTGTGTGTGTGTGTGTGTGTGGTGTGTGTGTGTGTGTGTGTGTGTGTGTGATTGTGTGTGTGTGTGTGTGTGTGATTGTGTGTGTGTGTGTGTGTGTGTGATTGTGTGTGTGTGTGTGTGAGGTGTAGTGTGTGTGTGTGTGTGTGTGTGTGTGTGTGTGTGTGTGTGTGTGTGTGTGTGTGTGTGTGTGTGAGTGAGTGAGTGATGTGAGAGAGAGAGAGAGAGAGTGGTGTGTGTGTGTGTGTGTGTGGTGTGTGTGTGTGTGTGTGTGTGTGTGTGTGTGTGGTGTGTGTGTGTGTGTGATTGTGTGTGTGTGTGTGTGTGTGTGTGTGTGTGTGTGTGTGTGTGTGTGTGTGATTGTGTGTGTGAGTGAGTGTGTGTGTGTGTGTGAGTGAGTGAGTGTGTGTGTGTGTGTGTGTGTGTGTGTGTTGTGTGTGTGTGTGTGTGTGTGTGTGTGTGTGTGTGTGTGTGATTGTGTGTGTGTGTGATTGTGTGTGTGTGTGATTGTGTGTGTGTGATTGGTGTGTGTGTGAGTGAGTGAGTGAGTGTGTGTGTGTGTGTGTGTGTGTGTGTTGTGTGTGTGTGTGGTGTGTGTGTGTGTGTGTGTGTGGGGTGTGAAAATGAGTGGGGGGGAGGGGGTAGTGTGGGAGGATACGGGGGGTGGGGGTGGAAGGGGTGGTGCGTGTGTCGGGGTGGAGGGGTGTATAAGGTGGGGGAGGGGGAGGGTGTATGTTTGGGTGTGGGTGGGTGTTGAGGGTGGGTGAGTATGTTAGGGGGGGGGGAGATGTTGTGTCTGTGTGTGTGTGTTGGGGGGAGGAGGGGGAGGGAGGGTTTAGTGTGGCGGGGCAGAAAAGGGGGGGGGAGGGTCTGTGTATGTTTGTGTGTGTGTGTATGTTTGTGTCTGTGTATGTATGTGTGTGTGTGTGGGGGGGGGGGGGGGTAACACATGTGTGTGAGAGCAACGATGGTGGTTTGGTTTGTTTCTTTTTTTGTTGTTTGTTTTTGTTTTTGCTTTGGAGGGGGCTGTGGTTTGTGCGCGCTCTGTGTGTGTGTGTGTGTGTGTGTGTGTGTGTGTGTGTGTGTGTGTGTGTGTGTGTGTGTGTGTGTGTGGTGCGTGTGCGTATGTGTTTTTTTATGTATTCTCTTATTTCGAAGATAGAGTAATAAAAAATAATTTAAAAAACTCATGTGCTTTTTACATCCAGTCCCCGTGTGTATTCAGTTTTGTAAATTTTGTCATCCGTTGCCACTGGCACACAATGGCATACTCTTACGAAAAGAGGAAAGGGTTTTAACGTGTACACAAGATGTTCTGCCTGCGTTTGCACACGGGACTTCGGTTTCTTATCTTTTTGGAAGGATTTATGGGGGTAGTGGAGTCAGAACATATGTTAACTCCAGAGGAAAAATCCTCTTGAACGAGTTTCGAACCCGGGTCAGCAGATCACGAGCGCATCACTCTGACTACTAGACTATCCCATCCCCGGGACGTGTGTGTGTGTGTGTGTGTGTGTGTGTGTGTGTGTTGTGTGTGTGTGTGTGTGTGTGTGTGTGTGTGGTGTTTATTTATTTTTTTATTTTTTTATCTATTCTTTTATATCGAGGATAATGGAATAAGCACTCATATGCTTTTTTATATCCAGTCCCCGTGTGTATGCAGTTTTGTAAATCTTGTCATCTGTTCCCACCGGCACACAATGGCCTTCTCTTACAAAAAGCGGGACAGGAACTAACATGTGTGTGTGTTGTGTTGTGTTGTGTGGGTTTTCTCTCTCTGATTCTGTCCCTGTCTGTCGGTCTGTTTGTCTGTCTGCCTGTCAGTCTCTGTCTGTCTGTCTGTCTGTCTGTCTGTCTGTCTGTCTGTCTGTCTCTCTCTCTCTCTCTCTCTCTCTCTCTCTCTCTCTCTCTCTCTCTCTCTCTCTCTCTCTCTCTCTCTCTCTCTCTCTCTCTCTTTGGGGGGAGGGTTGTTGGGGGGGGGGGGGGGGGGTTGTTGGGTTTGTTTTTTTAATGTTTTCTTTTGTTTAGTTTTGCTGATAGTCCCTAATCTGGGCAAGGGCCGGACCAAGAAAAACAAAGTATGAGAATGTTTAATCTGTAACCCTTGGAAAATAAAGATAATTCACTCAGTCATTCATTTATTCATTCATTCATTCCCCCCCCCTCAATGTGTGTTATCATTCATTCATTCAATCAATCATTCATTCATTCTCCCCCCTCCGTGTATGTATTCCACGCGTGTCAAACCACCCTCCCCACCCCCCTCCACCCCACTCCCTCCTCCTACCTGTCTCCTGTCTCTCGCATCTCCTCATCATCAGTACCCTCCCTCCCTCCCACCTGTCCACTCTTGAACCAATGCAAGGCCAGTCTACAGGTCCACGCTTCCCCTTGGCCTGTGTGTGTGTGTGTGTATGTGTGTGTGTGTGTGTGTGTGTGTGTGTGTGTGTGTGTGTGTGTGTGTGTGTGTGTGTGTGTGTGTGAGAGAGTGTGTGTGTGTGTGAGAGAGAGAGAGAGAGGTGTGTGTGTGTGTGTGTGTGTGTGTGTGTGTGTGTGTGTGTGTGTGTGTGTGTGTGTGTGTGTGTGTGTGTGTGTGTGCGCGCGCTCGCGCGCGCGCGTGTGTGTGTGTGTGTGTAAAACATTCAGATCTGTGTCAGATTGTGTCGTGTGTTCCCTTCCCCAGGGGGGTTGGAGGGGCTTAGGGGGGGGGGGGGGGGGGCGAGATCCAGATGGCACATGACGACGACCAAGGAAGACAACCCACTCCCACCTCCACCACCACCACCACCACTAGCAGACCACCCACTAGCCTCACTAACTACAGCAGCAAGAGCATCCCTCTCCAGCTACTAGATCTAGTAGTCCTACTGAACACTGAGCACTGAGCACTACCAGGCCTACCTACTCCCTTCCTTCTGTCTCTTCCTCAGCCTTCCAGGCACAGGCTTCGCTGTCTCTCCCTCCCTCCCTCCCTCCCTCCCCAGGCCTATAGGCCTACCTAGCCTAGCCTAGTCCAAGCCTCTCTCTCTCTCTCTCTCTCTCTCTCTCTGTCTCCAATCTCCAAACCAATACAAGGCCCGCGCTTGGCTTGGCTACTACTTTGCTTGCTTCCTTTTAGACGTCGTCGAAGGTGGTGGTAGTGGAAGTGGAGGTGGTGGTGGTGGTGGTGGTGGTAGTGGTAGTGGAGTGGGTGGTGGTGGTGAATGGTGTTGCTGGCGTTCCGTTCCCGGCCTGGTGGGACGCAAGAGGTGCCGCCATCATGGACAGCAGTACCAGCACTACAACAACCACCACCACGGCCACGGCGGCTGTTGCCGCTGCCGCTGCTACTGCTACTACCATTACCGCTACTATTATTACTACTACTACTACCAGTAGTAGTACTGCCACTACTACTACTAATGCTACTACTACAGCCTGTCTGTTATCATCATCTTCATCAGCATCATCATCGATGACTGTGACGACGACTGTGTGTCTTTTTTAAATGGTGGGGAGGTGAGGCAGTGTGTGTGTGTGTTGTGTTGTGTGTGTTGTGTTATGTGGTTTGTGTTTGTGTTGTGTTGTGCTGTGTGTGTGTGTGTTGGTGAAGA
>CM060334.1:9729419-9739419 GCA_030674155.1 Stramonita haemastoma
ACAGACAGGAGGTACAGAGCTCTGACCAGTCACATCACATACAGGCACTGTGATGCAGGAGAGCAGGCTTTGATATCTTCATTAATCAGAGAAGTGAGAAATGATTTAGTGACATGATTTTTTTTTGGGGGGGGTGGAGGAGGGGTGGTGGTTTTATGTCTTTGCTTGTTAACTTGACGGTTTGCTTGTTGGAGAGTTGTTATTGTTTGTTAATGTTGTTGTTGTGTGTATTCCGTTTGTTAAAGTTGTCACTGTGTGTTGTAGATGTCGATTGTTTCTGTTTATTGTTTTGTTTATTGCTTGTTTATGTTGTTGTTGTGTGTATCTGTTTGTTAAAGTTGTCACTGTGTGTTGGTATTGAAGATGTTGATTGTTTGTGTGTATTGTTGGGCTGGTTATTGTTTGTTAAGATTGTTGTTGTTGTTGCTTATATCTCTTTGTTAAAGTTGTCAGTGTGTGTTGATGATGTGGGGTGTGTGTTGACTGTGTGAGTGTATCATTTGTTAATGTTGTTGTTGTGTATCTTGTCTGTGACAGTTGTCAGTGTGTGTTGATGTTGTGGGTGTTGATGGTTTCTGTGTATCATTTGTTAATATTGTTGTTGTTGTTGTTGTGTATAGATCTGACTGTGACAGTTGTCACTGTGTGTTGTTGATGTTGGAGACAGATATTGACTGTGTTGAGTGTATCATTTGTTAATGTTGTTGTTGTGTATCTGTCTGTTAGAGTTGTCAGTGTGTGTTGATGTTGGGGACAGATGTTGACTGTGTGAGTGTATTGCCAGCTGATGTCTGTGTTGACACCGTGGCCTGTGACTGTTGCAGTGTATTGAAAATCTGCACTACAGCGATCTCCTGAACAGCTCCATGAGTGAGTCGTCTTCAGTTACTATGCCACAATCTGTCAGGTGAGTCCTGAAGCGCTCTTCACTGGATTGCTCCACCCCTACCCCCCCCCCCCCACCAGTCCCGGTGTGTGTGTATACCTGGTTACATACCTGCTGTCTGTGCTGTGTGTGTGTGTCTGGCCTGAGTGCCTTGCCTTCAGCCGCTTCTTGATACAGTCTGGTGCTTTTCCTCACCTTTCACTTCTGTGGGGGATCTAGTCTGACATCGCTTTTGTGCTGTACATGGAAGAGGGAAGATGTCGCTACTGTACATGATAAAGGGAAGATGTCGCTAGTGTACATGAAAGAGGGAAGATGTCGCTACTATACATGAAAGAGGGAAGATGTCGCTACTGTACATGAAAGAGGGAAGATGTCGCTACTGTACATGAAAAAGGGAAGATGTCGCTACTGTACATGAAAGAGGGAAGATGTCGCTACTGTACATGAAAGAGGGAAGATGTCGCTACTGTACATGAAAAAGGGAAGATGTCGTACTGTACATGAAAGAGGGAAGATATCACTACTGTACATGAAAGAGGGAAGATGTCGCTACTGTACATAAAAAGAGGGAAGATGTCACTTTACCTGATGGTTCATTGGGATCCCAGGTCACTTGTTTGGGTTCTTTGTAGAAGTTCAGTGTAGGTGGTGATGTTACTCTGTACTTCATCTTGCTGAAGATTGATCTTGGATCGGGAAGAAGCTGAACTCAGGAGTATATCGGAAGAATTCAAACAGTGATTATTGCACTTTCTATGTCATGTTTTTGGTATTATCGCAAGAAGTCTGAGGTGACCAATAAACAAAAACAAAAAAAATCTATGAATACCATCTGTTTTGATTCTGTTTCCGTGAATGAAGTGACATCACAGTCTTCTGTGTTCACCACACACCTCAAAGTTTTTTTGTTTTTTTTTAAAAAGTGTGCATCAAGGTTGAAGCCTATGATTTTTGGACAGGAATAGCTGTGTACTACAATGTAAAGAAGGAAGAAAACGTTGAACAGTGAAGGGTATTCAGACTGTTCAATGGCTAAAGGCACCTCTGCTCTGTCCTTGGTCTTAAGGTGGTGATTTTTTGTGCAGTGTTGATGATTTGAGTGGTGGGTTGGTGTCCATTTTTGTTTGTTGTTGTTGTTGTTGTTTTTACTGCACTTTCTGAACCTGTGTTGCTTTGTTGGTATGAATGTTGCTCTTCTTTTACTGGTTCTTTGTTTGGTTTTGTTTACATCACTGCTTTGTTTGCTACCGAGTGTGTGAAAGAGAATGTGTGTGTGTGCTTGTGTGTATGTGTGTGTGTGTGTGTGTGTGTGTGTGTGTGTGTGTGTGTGTGTGTGTGTGTGTGTGTGTGTTTCTTTTCATTTTGGAATTGCTAACACACTTCTCTTTCTCTCTTATGTGGTCAGTCATTTGATCCCAAATCATTTTTCAATTTTACAGATAAAAACAAAATTCAGACAAAAAACTGATCACATGTTTTCCTTTGTCACTAGAATCAACTAAAAAAAAACCAAAAAAAAACCCCTTAAACAATCAACAACAGAAATGTTTTGATGTACCGTCTCTTTACGATTCTAACCTCTCTACTCTCTCTCTCTCTCTCTACTCTCCTCTCTCTCTCTCTCATCCTCTCTCTCTCTCTCTCTCTCTCTCTCTCTCTCTCTCTCTCTCTCTCTCTCTCTCTCTCTCTCTCTCTCTCTCTCTCTCTCTCTCTCTCTCTCTCTCTCTCTCTCTCTCTCTCTCTCTCTCTCTCTCTCTCTCTCCTCTTCTCTCTCTCTCTCTCTCTCTCTCTCTCTCTTCTCTCTCTCTCTTTTTTTCCTGCCCTTTCCCAGCCCCTCTCAGTATCCGGCCCCTGTGCAGAATGAAATGAAGGAATCTTGATTTGCTCTGCTGAAGTTGGGTTGGCTCCAAGTTTGGCTTCCAGCTTTTCAGAGTTCTGACAGTAGTGCTAAATATGTGCTGCCAAGATCTTTATGTTTTGTTTTGTTTTGGCTTTGGGGGGGGGGGGGATTGTTTTCTGTTGGTTTGTTTTGTTTTTGTCATGCTTTCTTTGGTTTAGATTGTCATCATTGTTTTGGATTTGTATAGGCAGTTGTTTTGTTTTGTTTTGTATTTGTGCTTTGTTCTGTTTTCAGTTTTTTTAGTTTTGCTTTTTTAGTTAGTACAGATAATTTTTTTTATCTGTTCTTTTTTTTGTGGTTGTCTTGTTTTGATGTGAAGTTGAATATGTCTGTTATAATCAGTTTTAGTTTTGTCGTTTTCTCAGATATTTTCTGTCATTGCTGATGTTAGGAAATTTGCCCCAGGCATGTATGTCAGGATTGGCAGTGTTTAGTGCTTGTTAAGACCATGAGTTTTCTTCCGCTCAAAAATAGTTGTCAATGTACAAACATTTATGCATATAGTCAAACTCATATGGATCCACATGTGCACATACTCGTGCATGTACTCTTGCATGCACACACACACACACACACACACACACACACACACACACACACACACACACACCACCCACACTCCTCATCATCTCTCTCTCTCTCTCTCTCTCTCTCTCTCTCTCTCTCTCTCTCTCTCTCTCTCTCTCTCTCTCTCTCTTTAAGCGTTCTTTCATGAAATCTCCACTGTATCTCAATTGAAAATATGTTAGCCTAGTGTTTTAGGAAGAGAACAGAACTGCAGATGTTTTTTTTCTATATATATTTTTTTTAATGTTAAACTGGAAGTACAAAGTGTGCTGTCAGAGAAGACTGTGGAAGACAAGTGATGGTGTGTAGACATGGTGTACATGCATCCTTTCCTGTTCAGCCTGTAGACTGTTTTCAGGTTCATTTCTCACACACAGCATAAGATGGAGCATCTACTTTCATTTTTAGCAATACACTGTTTTCAAGTGAAAGGTTTGTCAGTTTTGTGCGAGTAAGTTAGGTGACAGTTGTGATATGGTTGATATTTCACAGTATGATCACACATACATACATGCATGCAGGCATGCACACACACACACATGCACAGGCACACATGCATGCATGCACAGGCACACACGCACACACACACACACACACACACACACACACAACACACAAGACACACACAGACACACAGACACACAACACACATCACACACACACACACACACACACACACACACACACACACACACACACACACACACACACACACAGATGCTGGTTGTGTGTGTGTCATCACCACCACTGCTGTGGCTTTTGCAATGTTGTGGAGTTTGGTGCGGTTGTCTGGTACATGGTGCACACAGCAACAGAAGGTCCATGTGCTTTGAGCTTCCAGTGTATGTATGTATGTACATCCATCTGTCTTTGTTCTGTGCACACCACCCTTTGCCTTTTTTATTTTACTTTTTTTTTGTACTCTCCACCACCACTGACCCTTCAGCATCCTGGCGCCATTCCCCACACATTCCTCAGGACATTCTTCTCTAAAACTGCAAACTACTTCAGGGCTGCTAGCATAAGCTTACTCCAAATAATTCTACTCCACAGAATCTCTTTTTGTGCAGAGCAGGGCTGTGCTAAAACATTCTCATTACTATTTTTTTAATTTTGAAGTATGGTGCTTTCTTACTTCCTGGAACCCCCCATCTCTTTTTGTGAAGCAAGTCATTTTGTAAAATAATTAATGCTAGGTTAGCATTAACTCAATTGTGCGTCTGATAATTTGATATGTTATTGTAGGACAAAGTGTACACACTCACATTTCCAAGCAAATTTCACTGTTAGAGTTTAGGTCAAGATGTAGGTATTGCTTACTACAGGTAACTGTGCAAAGCATCCGATGGCTGTTTCTGAAACAGCTTTGCTGACAGACCCCCAGCATCCTTACGGGGGAGAAATGTTGACACTGATGTAGATTGTAAAATGAAGACAACATTCAATGCAAAATGTGTCTATGATTGTAGAGTATGAAAACTAGTGTAAAATGCAAAAAAAAACATAACAATGACTGTAGCACATTGCTAAAAACAAACTCAGCATTCCACATGATCAGCTATTGTGGAGTAGACTCTCTAGGTCAGATTTAGCTGTGAAATAGAGATGGACAGTCTGTTCAACAGAAACAGAAACTGACAGTATAGGAAAGAAAGAAAGAAAGAAAGAAAGAAAGAAAGAAAGAAAGAAAGAAAGGAGGGGGTGGGTAGGTGGGATCAGACATGGTATGCCCATTTTGCACACCCTGTTGCAGTGGTAATGCCCTATATGCCATTGCTCTCAGCCTCTCCTCTTCATTCATTAATCCAACCCGAGAAAAATCCAACAGAAACAGATGATGATACACACCATGTTCACACATCAGACAGTGCAGAAAGACACATGCTCTCGATTCTGTGGCCTGCTGTGCTGTGGTTTTAAGGTGATGCTATTCCTTCTGATCCCTGACAGGCAGAGAGGGCTGGGCTGGCCTGTAGAGGTCAGGGGCATCACAGTTCATTCATGTCTGGGGCAGGTTCCTGTAAACAGCTTTGCTAGCTATTGATTCATTGAGCAAGAAAAGTGTGTGTGTGTGTGTTTGTGTGTGTGTGTGTGTGTGTGTGTGTGTGTGTGTGTGTGTGTGTGTGTGTGTGTGTGTGTGTGTTCGAGTGCATGAACTCATATGCCTGTGATGCAATGAAAATGTCAGAAGAATTCCTAGTCTAAAACATTTTGAACGCCCTGGCAAATTCAGTCCTTTGCTATCGTTGTTGAAAATGACACGAAACTGCTGTGAGCACAAAACTACAGGACCGCCATCATTGATGTCCTGTTGCTTAAATGTTGTTGTGAGTATGGAGCCATGTGATTGTGACGTGTGTTGTTGTTGCGCCTTAACACATTGGGCACATGTGGTTTTTGTGTACGCATCGCATCGCTACGCTGCATGCAGGTTCATCCATAGTACCCAGATATGGTGAGTCACATTCCGACACCGATTCACTTATCCTTTTTTTTCTGGTCATTTTTCTGCGTGTGGCATTTTTGGATTCATATGCCTGTTTCTATAACTTTGGGTAGTTACGTTTCCTACCATTTTTGCCGATGCATACTGTTGATGTTGTTGCCATGCTACAACTTGCCTTGCTGACTTTTTTGCATGAATTGATCCCTTTTTTCTTTTTTCTTTTTTTTTTTACAATTTCAATTCATTTCAAGCCTTTTATATTCGATATCTAAGTCTGTCATTTTTCTCAACTGCTTGCAACTGTTTTGTACCTAAAGGAATTGTTTTTGATCTTGGGCATAGTGTGTCTAAAAAACGTGCCCTATGTATTTTCTCCTTCCTTGAAGGTTGGGGCATGTTGTGGATGTACCTCCCCAAAGAAAGACTCCCAGTCTGTATCCAGCCAGGTGCAGGCCAGAGCTGTGGATGGGTGACTTTTGTGTACCTTGGCTTCAGTACAGTCCCCCAGTTCAGCTAGCTGTAAATGGGTACTAACATTCTTTAGGGACAGGGAAGATAAAGCAGCGAGGGAGAGGGGGTAGGGACCACCCTTAAAATGCCAAATCCCTGGAGAAGCTGAGGTCTCTGACATCTCGCAGTGCAACGACTACATAGATTGTGTGGGACTCCTGTAATGTTCATGTTTGTTTCACATTTCTGAGGGCCATGCTGTGTGGTCCTCAAGGAAGATGTGTTCTGGTGTGGATGCTGTCTCTTCACGGCCAGCTGCTGGTATCCCATCCCATAGTGACACACTGCGTGTAGTCGCTGTCTGTCTGACATCAGTGCTGTATTAGCTATCTGACATCAGTGCTGTATTAGCTGTCTGACATCAGTGCTGTATTAGCTGTCTGACACCAGTGCTGTATTAGCTATCTGACATCAGTGCTGTATTAGCTGTCTGACATCAGTGCTGTATTAGCTGTCTGACATCATGCTGTATTAGTTCTGACATCATGTGCTGTATTGCTGTTCTGACACCAGTGCTTCTCCTAACAAACAAAGAAGAGGAGTGCAGTCTTGCGCTGTCTGTACTGTCAGTCACTAGGTATCCTTTATCATTAAAGTGTGTGATCAATGCTCCTGTTATCCTTTCTTCTTTCCAACCAGTGCATTCGTCAGTAATACCATTACTGATGTGTTGAGTTGTTGTTGTGTGTTCCCCGCTGAACACCCTGGGCATCACCCAAAACAGCCTTCTGACTCACCCCTCCCACCTGGGAATCTTTGAGACTTGAAGTACACACTCGTTTCAAGTACCTCGCCTTATAGGCAGCCATACTCCGACTTCAGAGGAGATGTGCTGATAGGATTGCATGATCTTTTTTCCCTTTAAATGAATACAGGTTAAACGAGAAAGGGACGGTCTGCAGCATGTGCATAAGGAGACGGAACTTGGTGTTTGTATCATTGTTTCAGTCCACATTTGGGTGCTTTCTTTTCCAACTGTCTTTGATTCAGAGGATGAGGGATGGGGATGCATTTCATCTGCCTGACTGCCTTCCTTCGGAGTCGGGGAGTTAGCATGTCTTTGTGGGGAGCTCTTTTGAAAGCATCTGGATTGCCTGCAGTCATTTTTTTTTTTAATTCATTATTCATTATTGTTTGCCTTTGCATGTGCAAGTTTGTATATTTCCTTTTTTTGAAGATGTGGAAGTAATCGTACTGTATGCAATTTTTTAAACTTTTGATGTTTTGTCAGGTTTTTCAACCATACAACTAAACAAAACATGGTCAAAACACCCAATGCAAAAAGCAGGGATCAGACTCTAAAAAGAACAACGGAGGATGTGGAAACAATCATACAATGCACAATTCTGAACTTGACAAAAACCAACCAAAATGGAACGTGCCATCAACATCACTAAACTTTTGAAATCCTTTTTTTGTTGTTGATTTTTGTTATTGTCAAAGAAAGCAGCCAACAGTAGCAAAAGAAACAAAGGCTATTTTTGTTGCCCAAACTCCTTCAGTAGCAAAGAAGACCTTTCCCTTTGCTCCCCTATGTCAGCTCTGGCCTTGTGTCTGTGCACTAGCTGATGAGTAACAGGAAAACCACTGGACAGAAGTTATACGGGACAGGATAGCCTAGTGGTCAGAGCATTGTGCTCGGCAATTTGACAACCTGAGTTCGATTCCGGTCGAGGGGATTTTCATCCTCCACAAAGTCTTTCGGAGGGAGACTGTAAACCGAGGCCCTGTGTGCGAACGCATGCAGAACGTCTTGCCACACATGTTAAATCCTGTTCCGCTTTTTGTAAGAGTAGGTCATTGTGTGCCGGTGGGAACAGATGACAATTTTACAAAAACTGCATACACACGGGGACTGGATGAAAAAAAAGGCACATGAGTGCTTATTCCATTATCCTTGATATAAAAGAATAAAAATCCTCACCTTCCGGCCTTGCCTGTTTTTCATATCTTTTGTAATGATCAAACTGTATGGTTGTGTGTATTAAGAATTTTTTATGCTGGCACTGCCAACTTTTTTTTAAAGAGACAGCTGGCATTTTAAAGGACAGTGGCATTTAAAGAGACAGCTGGCTTTTTTAAACAGACATACAGTCAAACCAAACCCACAATAAGATGCAGACAGAATGTGTGGCTGTCAGCCACCTGAAACTGTATTTATCTCAGAAGTTTTGATGTTGATGTTGATCTTTTCAGACCAGACTATACTTTTGAAGGGATCAGACTCCACGCAGTCCTTCAACCCTTGATGCTGACATTTTAATATGCATCTGTGGTGTGTGTGTGTGTGTGTGTGTGTGTGTGTGTGTGTGTGTGTGTGTGTGTGTGTGTGTGTGTGTGTGTGTGTGTGTGTGTGTGTGTGTTGGAGAGAGGCCTACATGTGTACAGTTGTACATGTATTCAGATGCTTCTTTTATGGACTGTGCAACTGGATAGTTTTCCTCTGCATCATGCATTCATTTGCTCTCAGCAACAACCCGATCTTAACTGTGGACATGAATACAGATGTATACATATATGTGTATATATATTTACACCTGTATACTCATATAGTGCTATATTGGTGTACTCCTGTGTGTTGGTATTACATAGGTGTGTGAATCCCTGTGGATTTTTTGAAAATAACATTTTTCTTTCTCCCGCCCCATTTTTATTCATTTCCTAACAACTATTATTCCTATGTTCCCGTGTGTGACATTTCTTCATTGTGTAAAACATAAAGGCATGAGAGGGTTTTTTTTTTTCTGTTCAAATCCTGAATTTTTTTTTTTTTTTAAATTTCCACCACATAAATACGATTGTTTCAGCAATTTTTATTGCTTGTCAATAATAGTTCACACTGATTTCAGAGGATTAGGTTCTTGACTTCAGAGTGAAAGCAACAGAAATTGCAAATTGTATCAGTCATTAGCAAGGGAAATGCTTGAAACATGAATGCATTTCTAATCAAAACAATCACTTTATCCTGATGAAACTGCCTCAAAAGCAGGCTCCTTACAATACTAATATTTCTCTAAAAAAAAACACTATAATAACACATATAAAAAACCATTTGATAACACATATCAACATCTCACCTATAAGTAATTAGAGCACACTTAAAAAGAATTGACACTTACCTAACAAAGAACATGACCTAACCCCAAACCATTGTGGGTGGACAGCACAAGCTCCTCCTAGACCTACTATGAGCATCTACATCCTTCTATGAACCATGCCTTAGCTGGGACTGTCAATTCTTCCAGTCTAACAGATAAATGACTCAGCAGGAAGTCTAGATTCCTACGCTTTCCTTCACTATTAAATTTTTCTAAACATTTCTAAATTTTAATACAAACTAAAGAAATACTTTATAAACCAAACAAAATATCAACAAAAAAATGACAATCCAAGTTTTTGTGACTTAAAACAACTAAAACATTTTGGCACTATTTCTCATTTTTGGGGGTAGGCTACAGTATTATCAGTCACAAAAAATCTAATGAGATAAAGAACTAGTTTGAGTTAGAAGAAAACAGGGGGGGGGGGGGGGGGGGAATTGCCAAAATACAATGGAGCCTGATATATAGATAAATCTAGATTTGGGCAAATCTTTGAAACCATGATTTGTATGGTTTTTAGATCTGACATTTCTTGTCATATGTTTTAAATGTATAAAATCAATCTCTCTCTCTCTCTCTCTCTCTCT
>CM060334.1:9744419-9761919 GCA_030674155.1 Stramonita haemastoma
GATGTTAACTCCAGGGGAAAAATCCCCTCAAACGGGATGAACTGGGGTCCAAACTGCGAGCGCAGTGTTCTGACCACTAGGTATCCTGTCCTCCCTAGTGTATACTACCTAGGAGCCAGGCTACATCAGCTTTCCATCCCTTTCTTTTTTCTTTCTTCTGTGCATTTTTGCAGGACAAGTTAACCCTGTCTTTGGCCTCCACAGGCAAAGAAAGCCAGCAGCAAAGTGTGTGCGCTGTGTACTGACTTTGTTTTTGCTGCTGTGTGTTTCTTTCAGGTCTGACCCCAAGTTGTTCCGAGATGATGTAGACATCAAATTTAGCCGCACCCTCAACTCCTGCAAAGTGCCTCAGGTACTGTCACTGTGATGTAGCAGGTGGTGTGTGTGTGTGTGGTGTGCAGACATCACCTGGTCACATTGGACTTTTTTGTAGTTTATTCAGATTTTGATTTTTTTAAATTTTTTTTAGAAAGGTGTGGTGTTGGTCGCTTGTCTCTGCAGCAGAGTCAGTTATTGCAGGCTTTTATCTTTGATTAAATATGGTGTGGGTGTGGGTGTGTGTGTGTGTGTGTGTGTGGGTTGTGTGGTGTGTGTGTGTGTGTGTGTGTTGTGTGTGGTGTGTGTGTGTGTGTGTGTGTGTGTGCATGTGTATGTAGTGTGTGTGTATGTATGTAGGTCAGAGGTCATTTCCACACCTGTCTTAAATTTTGACATTGAACAAGACATGAAGCATATTGGAGTTAGCAAGGAATGGAACAGGGGGGGGGGGGAAATAACAGTGACATGATGTAGATCTAAGCTACTAGAAGCAGTTGAAAGAACAAAGCACAGTGAAATGACAGTGACATGATGTAGATCTAAGCAACTAGACGGCAGCTGAAAGAACAAAGCACAGTGCATGGCTTCAGATGATGATTGTTAGCTGAGGACTGGTAGTGAACCTTGGGGATGGCTGGCAATGACTGTGAGATGAATGCATGGCTTCAAATCATGATTGTTAGCTGAGAACTGGTAAGTAACCTATGGGGATGGCTGATAATGCCCCATGGGGGTGGGTGGCTGGCTTCAGATAACGATTGTTAACTGAAGGACTGGTAGTAACCCTATAGGGTGGGTGGATAATAACACTATGGGGATGCATGCCTGTCTTCAGATCCGGCATGCCAGTGTGGATCGGCTGCTGGACCGCCTGACAGACCTGCGTTTCCTGAGCATCGACTTCCTCAACACCTTCCTGCTGACGTACCGCGTGTTCACCAACGGACACACCCTGCTGGAGGCCCTGAAGAAGGTCTACAAGAGTCACGACAACGCCATGCTGGACTGCAACTCCGCCCCCAGACCGTCAGTCCTGCCTTCCTCCTTCCTTCTTCTTCCTCAGTCTTCTTCCTTCCTCCTTCCTTCCTTCCTTCCTTCCTTCCTTCCTTCCTTCCTTCCTTCCTTCCTTCCTTCCTTCCTTCCTTCCTTCCTTCCTTCCTTCCTGCCTTCCTTCCTTCCTCTTCCTTCCTTCCTTCCTCTTCCTTCCTTCCTTCCTTTCCTCTCCTTCCTTCCTTCCTTCCGTCTTCTTCCTTCCTTCCTTCCTTCCTACCTGCCTCCTACACGTTCCTTAGCACTTTTGTTTTCCCTCGTGTTGTGGTCCCTGTGTGCGTTGTGGTGTGTGGTGTGCCTTCTTTCAGTCAGGGCTTGTTTCTCAGCAGGAAACTCGGGCTTCTCTCTCTCTCTCCAGGAAGAGGGTTCAATCTGAATCCAATGATGTTGCTTAGAGCCCCGCTGACCACACAGGCCCTATCGGGGCTGAGGGTGTTGCCACAAGGGCAGTGCCACCCCTTTCTTTTTTTAAAAAACTTTCTTGGTCTGAATGTGTTTTTTGTTTTCCTGCAAGTTCCGCTTTTCTTTCTTTTTTCTACATGATTTTATACCAGAGACAGCCCTTGTTGTTGTGGGTTCTTTTACATGTGCTAAAAGGGGTGTTTGCACACAAGACCTCAGTTTGTCACCTGCTTTGAAGACTGGCATGTACCCAGACAACCAATCAAGGTCAAGGTGGATTGGGGGGGGGGAGTTTGGTTTCAAACAAGAATGAAAGCTTTAACTTCTCACTCTCTTCATCGTGTGTGTCATCTCTAGACTGCCAGTCCACCAGTCTTGTGTGTGCACATGCTGAGAATGACTTTGCATGTTAATTAACAATCCCATGATGATGGTATTTTCTAAACGATTGTGAAAGCGCACAGACTAGAATGTGTAGGCCAGGCTTTCCCTGAGCATGCGTGTTTGCAAGATGGCCAGCAGTACGCTGGATGCACTTCTTGTTACATGTGGTGTTGTCTACTTCAGCAGAGAAGAGGTCCTCACACCCCTTAGAAAGAGGGACATTAGCAGGCAACATGGGGTGCATGTTTGTGTGTGTGTGTTTGTAAGACATTGCCATTTTAAAAATTGGGGGGGGCAGTGTAGCTTAGTGGTTAGAGCGACGTGTTCATAATTGTGTGGTCTTGGATCAAGCCACCATGGAGGTATGCGTGTCAGAAAATTTTACCCTGGACTTTATATCCGTACTGACTCCACTGCCCCAAAAGTCCTTCGGATAAGACTGTAAACTGAGGCCCTATGTGCAAGCACATGCAGAACACTTTGCGCACATGTTAAAAACCCATTCTGCCTTTTGGAAGGAGCTGGCCATTTCATGCTGGTAGGAATAGATGACTTCTTTTTTTTAACACATTCACGTGGTGTTGTGTTTTAGACACCAGTCCCTGAAGTCAGAATGCAGCTACCTTAATGTGAATAAAAATGGCCGCATATGCAAAATGTCATTGTTGATAAATCCTCAGAGCTCTAGCTGAGAATCAAAAAAAATCTGACTCTGCTTATAGGCCAGAGGATTTTGGGGGATAAATTTTGAATAGTGACCCAAATTTTGTTGTTTGGATTTTTGGGGACCAATGGGGTTTTATATCTAAAATCAGTCCCTTTTTTATTACATGTTGATGACATCACATTCATCTGTATGAGTGTGTGCATGCAACACATACACACGCATGCACGCATGCACCAGCACCACGCACCATCACACACACACACACTACGACATACAACACAAGCCCACACACGCACACACAGCACACACATCAACACCTGCATGCTCAACAAGTACCATTCAGAACGGACAACATTTAAACAAGCATCCACATGTGTGAAACAAAAAAAAACATCAACACTGTTTGCTTTTCAGTTATCATTGTGAAGAATGAGAAAATAAAAAATTATAACTGCATCACATACGGCACTGATGTACAAAAAAAAACACAGCATGATGATGCATCCAATACTCACAAAAAGACATGAATAAATAAAATCTAACAACATCACTCACACACACACACACATGACACACACACACAACACACACACACACACAGTCAAAATCACTAAGTGTAGACGTAACTGAAGATACACACACATTACAAACACAAATGACTCTGTCAACTACACAAACACACACACACATCACACACACACACACACACACACACACACACACACACACACACACACACACACACATACCACCCCCCCACACACACACACACACACACTTACACCACACACACCACACACACACACACACATACCACCCCACCCCACACTACCCCCCCCCCCACACACACACTCATCTCCTAACTATTTCCACACTGGCACTGTGCAGGTCCATAGCAGAGGGAGAGTCGAGCAGCCCTCCCCACACAGAGTTCACGCGGGAGCCGCCAGAGGTGGACTCACGCATCGTCATCAAACCGCAGGCAGAAAAACTGCGTCGCGTGTCCACTGGGGGCTCCAAGACAGACGAGGAGGATCGCCACAGGCACGGAGCGGCCCCCCCAACTCACCGCCACCATCTCCAGTGAGTGTGCTGTGCTTGTGTCTGTGCTGTCGTTTTGCTGTGGTGCGCTGTGGTGTGTTGGGTGTGCGGGTTCGGTAAGAGAAATGGGTGTGCACTGCCATAGGTGGGATGATTTGGAGGATAAGGAGGAGGATATGATAATGTTGTTGTTATGATGATTGATGGATGATAATTGTGGGCCATAACTGTGGTGGTTGTGTCAGAATCTCTTTGAAGTTTTAGTAGTAATACTGATCATGAATACTTAGTGTTTCACCTTTTTCAAGCCTCAAGGTGCTTTACGATATTCAAAAGAATATTTAAACAGTAAGCATGATGTTACAAACTATATGAATACGAGACAGCTTACTCACCATGTGCATTTTATAGAGAGAAAGAGAATGTGTGTATAAAAGTGTTTTGATGAAAGAAGAATCAAATGCAAAATGAGGGTATGGCTTTTCTTTTGTTCAGTTCATCATTTGATCCGACTCTTCATCTCTCTCTATATTTTGGAAATCTTCACCTTCAAAGAACATCTCTGAATTGTAACATTTTGTGCGGTCAGTGTGTGTGTAGTAAAGTCTTTGCTATTATGTTGTACCTCTACAAGAGATTCATTTTTCAAATGCTACTGCTTTGTGCATAGGTGTGCAGCTCTTTTGCCCACAGGAAAACACATGAACAGGGGTCCACAGTCTGAGGATATGTTGCTCAAGTTCATCTTGCATTCCTCATTCTTCATCCCAGTCACCCTGTTGTTGCTGTTGTGTGTGTTTTTCTGACACCATCATTTTACATTTCATCTGCTTTTTCCAGTGAATGAGAATCCTGTATAGTTGTGAATGTGTGTGTGTGTGTGTGTGTGTGTGTGTGTGTGTGTGTGTGTGTGTGTGTGTGTGTGTGTGTGAATGTATGTGAATGTGTGTGAATGTGTGTGGTGTGTGTGTGTGGGGGGGGGGGGGGTGTGCAGCTGTTTGTGCTTCAGTAGAGTGAAATAGTTAGAATTTGCAAACCTTAGTGACATGTTGCTTATTGGCACATGATGGAAAAAACTGCCCATTTACTCAAAGTCAGATACATTATTTCATGGGAAGTTCTTCTCACAGGCCAGGAGCTGGAATTTTGCCACTTCATAATAATATAATAAATGATGATAATGATAATGATAATTATATAATACATGGACTTTTTATAGCGCTATATCTTGAAAAAAAACAAATCAAAGTGCTGCATTTGACCCGCACAACACAAAGCAATCAATAACAATTTATAGTTTTAGCAAATTTGAATGTGCACACACATGCACGCACACACACACACACATACACAAGCACACGCGCGCACACACACACTTATAAAGGTTACACACTTTGCAGCAACTTTTTCACAACAATGCAATGGAAAACTATGGTGCAAGTTGAATGACTCCTGATTATGTACTGTTTAATTGATCTGAACATTGGTTTGATTGTTGTTGTTTAGGAATAGAAGGTAAAGTAAGTGGCCGTTGACATACAGAAGATAGAGCTGTGAGACTGAAGCGTGCGCTGACTGACCTTTTCCCCTCTCTCTCATTGTGCAGTGGAGCGTGGGGAGTCAGTGGACAGTGACGACAGTCGCTCAGAGCTGGCGGCGTACCTCATCCCGCCCAAGCCCAGGCTGGCGCCCATCGCCTCCTGCGAGACGCTGTACGACCACGACCACGACGCCCCGGAAGTGCCTGCCATCCTGACCGAGGACTCCTCCTCGGCCGAGATCATCCTCCTGGACTACGAGCTGGGTGAAACGTGTGTGGACACCTGTGACGGCTCAGACAACGAAGGCAAGTTAGTGGTGCCCGATGTGAACTTTACCGGACCCACCTCCTCCTCGTCGGAGACCCTGGTGGCCTCCCCTAGCCCGGTGATGACCTCGGCGGCCAGCTCAGACACGCTGACGGCCGGCACGCCACGCTCCAGCCCCCAGACCTCCCCCTCCCCCTCCTCCCCCTCCTCCTCCTCCTGGTCGCCCAAGAGACTGATGAAGGTGAACGGGAGTGGCGGCGGTGGTGGGGGCGGGGGAGGGGGTGGGGGGGGTAGCCCCAAGAGAGTGGTGACCCCCAGCAAGGTGGCGGAGACCAGCTCCACGCTGGACGCTCTGGCCCTGTCCCCCACCTCCAGCCCCGTGCGCTCGGGGAAGCCCCGCGCCCTGTCCAGCCCCGTGCGGGTGCCCTCCCCCCTCAAGCCCCTCCCCTCCCCCAAGCGCGCCTCCTCCCCCGGCAGGATCACCTCCTCGCCCGTGCGCTCCCCCGTCTCCAGCCCCAAGCTGCTGCGCCGCGCGCCCTCCCCCATCAGCTACAGCTACAGCTCGCCCAACATCATGGCGCCGCAGATCAAGATTCGCCCATGTGAGTGCCCTTGCTTCTGTTCTTGGACTTGCTTGTGTAGTGTAGTAGACCAGGTCATTGCAGAGCCCAATGGAACGCTTGGAGTCGCCGCCGGGAGTCCCCCTTGGGAGTCCCCTCGGGAGTCCCCCCTCGGGAGTCCCTCCCCCATCGGTCAGCGTGTCTGAGCCAGCAGCCGAGGTCGTCCCCGGGGCTAGGAGAGGTCACCAGGGTCAAGGAGGAGGATGTTGGTCCGGTGAAGTTCACATCTTGTGCACAGGTTAAGAAAACCTGTTCTGCGTTTCGGGAAGAGTGGGCCGTTTTGTGCCGATAGCAGTGGATGACGTTTTTCTTTAAGAAAAAAAAAGGAAAATCTGCATGCACATAGGGGTTGTTCAGGTGCCATCCCCAAAGTTGGAATGCCCTGCCTGAAGGGGGGTAACAATGGTCGCAGACGCCAAACTCGCACCATCAGTGAAACTCTGAGTTCTAGCCAAGGAATGAGGGGGGTGGGGGGGAGAAAGGGCAAACTGGAGGAGAAGTTTATGTGTAGAGATCTTTTTTTTTCAAGGATCGTGCCACTTCAGAAGCCATGCTCCCAACGTCAAAGGATTCTGTTCTCCTGCAGAGGAGAGTGCAGGTGGTTATGCACAGAGCTTATCACAGCTGAAGACAATGTCAGGCTCACATTGTGAAACGCATCGATCAACATTTCACATTGGCCTGGGCACTTAGCATGTGTCGTAGCTGAGAAGCTTTGGGCCTGAACCAGGGAGTATGTCTGTTGTGGGGGTTGGTAAGGGTTGTTTTCATATGGTTTGGTTGGTTTGGTTTGGTTTGGTTTGGTTTTGAAGTTGTTCAAAGTTTGGGTATGATGTTCAGCGTTGGAATTTTCCGTCGTCAGTCAGAATTTTGCCTTTTTTACCGTCTCCGTGGCCATTGTTTTAGATCAGTTTAAATCCATGGGGAAAGTTTTAGGGTATGTGTGTGTGTGTGTGTGTTGATTTTCCTGCCTGCTATAATCCCAACAAGGCTGTGCTGACTTGGATGATTCTCACATGGATCAGTCTTAATCCAGCATCTTACTTCCTACTTTTTCTTTTTTTTTGGCTGCCACATCTTCTGTGACGTCCCTGTCTTGCTGTTCCCATGCCGCTCATTTCAGTTTCCCCGCCACAGCCATACCCTTATTCGTTATGTCTCATCCTCAGGGTAGGAAGTCCTCAGAGAGCCCATCAATGTTAGGCTGCTCTGGGGCCACCAGCCAGAGGGGCCCTGCACTGCTGCTGGATCACTTTGGTGGTGTTCAGTGGTGCCTGTTCTGAGCTAACATACACCTACTAAGCCCCCTACTAACGACAGTATTAGCTCAGTCACAGAGCCAGACTGAATGAGACGCCCACCTGAGGTGGTGACCACCACAACGTCCCTCCAACAACCACCCCCCTTGAACCTCCAACCCCAAAGGCTTTGACACAAACTCACCACAGGCACAGAAGTGTATGGGGAAACCAAATTTGATGTCACCATGAGACCAGAGAAACTGCAACCACTGAATCACAGGCAATTTTCTTTTTTGCATGATGATCAGTGATAATGAGGATAACATAATGATGCTGCTGTGGAAGATTCATTTGCGGAGCTTGCCAACTGTTGTGATGCCTTAACAAGCGGTCTTTGTCAGTTCCAAAGAGTTGATAGGTCAGGTAACTCCCTTCAGAGCGCTGTGAAGATCACCACATAAAGAGGATTACACACACCTTTCCCGACATTGTACCAGTTGAGGAAGGATTCTGACCCCTGCCATTTTAATCTGCTAGGAATAAGAAGAAGCAGATGGTTTGTGAAAAGACTGTTGTGGCCACTGTCATTTCAAATAGTGGCGCCAGCTCTAGGGAATTTACCCTGGAGTTAACATTGATGCTGACTCTACTCCCCCAAAAGTCCTTCAAATGAGACTTGAGCATCTATGCTGACTCCACTCCCCCAAAAGTCCTTCAAATGAGACTATTAACCAAGGCGTTGTATTAACATATGAGACAATATGATCAAACCATTATCAGGTATTCAACTGGGCATACATACAGGAGTGTGTGCAGATGTATGTGTATACATGTTACATGTGTGCACATGCATCTATGCATACGGTAAGTGTTGTGTTGTGTTATGTTATATGACTGATGTTTATCTCACTGGGTACATGAGCATGTGCACATTGTGCATGTGCTTGTGTGTCTTCATGCATGCGCTTGTGCGCATGTCACTGGGTATGTATTTGTATGCTTTTGTGCACACGGTTCTGTGTTTATATCATAATATGTGAGTGTTTATGTTTGTGTGTGTTTATATGTTGTCTGTCTGTCTGTTGTCTGTCTGTCTGTATGTATGTATGTATGTATGTATGTATGTATGTATGTATGTATGTATGTATGTATGTATGTGTGTGTGTGTGTGTGTGTGTGTGTATGTAATGTATGTATGTATATGTGTGTGTGTGTGTGTGTGTTTATATATATATGTTGTGTGTGTGTGTGTGTATTTGTATGTGCATGAGTGTGTGGTTGTGGCTGTGCGCCCATTGTCAAAAGGTCAGTGTAAGTTCCTCCCCATCATGTATTCTTGCTGTGATTTGTGTCATGGTCAGACATTTCAGTACAGCATTTAAAATCCTTTTATCTGTTGGGTTTGATGTCATCATACTTACCATGATATAAGTCACATCCAGGTGGATCTGTAAGTAAGTAAACACTTTACACACTTGGGCGTACAGTGTCTTTTTAAAATGAACATCAGTTAGTTTGGCAAAGGGAGCTGTTGTTTCTAATACAAATACATATTGTCTACATGTGACTTTGGGTAGAGAGTGGGGCACTTTGGTTGTCTTTTAATCCAATAAAAGGCAGACAGTGTCATGACTGACTCGAAAAATGCGTCATTTACATCTGTTTCCAAATAAGACTAAATGGTATACATATCTAGATTTTTAAAATATTTCTTTTTATTCTTTTATATCAAGGATAATGGAATAAGCACTCATGTGCTTTTTTTTATCTAGTCCCCATGTGTATGCAGTTTTGTAAATCTTGTCATCTATTCCCACCGGCACACAATGGCCTACTCTTATGAAAAGTGGAACAGGATTTAGCCTGAGCACAAGATGTTCTATAAAGATGTAATATACAGTCTATAGCCTTTTGTTTTGAAAGAGAGATCAAATTATACAAACAGAGCTTTTTCTTTTTTTTTTTTTAGAAATCCTTTTTGTTAAAGGGTAAGCGGGGGGTTGTCCCTGGCAAAATTCTGTAGAAAAAAAGCCTCTGATAGGGAAAACAATACAGTTGCATACAGGAAAAAGAAAAAAAAATGGGTAGGTGCTGCACTTGTGGCGGGGACGCTCTCTCCCGGGGAGAGAGAGCAGCCCGAATTTCACGCAGAGAAATCTGCTGTGACATAAAGTGGTACAAAATACAAAATAAGCCAGACTCGTCGAATGATGCATTTTTCACTGAGAGTGTTTGTAGACGGCCTAAAGAAAGAAGGGCGCCTTGTTGCAGTTTTTATTCTTAGAAAGCCTTTTTGTACAAATGGTAAGCCAGACTCGTCAAAGGATTCATTTTTCACCCGAGAGAGAGTGTGTGTAGCGGGCCTAAAGAAGAAGGGCGCCCTGCCATGTTGCAGTTTCTGGGAAGCGGGGCAGCGTGGAGGCGGAGTCCATCACCATCTCCACACCGCGCAGCAGCTTCCAGCAGATCGACGGCTCCCCCCCCACCCGCGCCAAGGCAGGCACCGTGGTCCACCTCCTCGCGCGCCTCCAAACGCAGGTGAGTTGCCATCACCTAGCACCCCCTGTCTCCTGTGTGTGTGAGCAAGGGCCAGAGCTGTGTGGTGACACATCCCGCTATCGTCAGTCAGCTTGTGTCTGCTCTGAACGGAGCCAGCCGCCTGTTGTGGTACTGAGAATTGCACTTCTCTTTTTGCCTCCCCCCTCTCCCCCCACCTCCCACCCTTCACCCATGCACCGCTAGTGCTGCTGCTACCTTCTGTGCCAGCAAGTTTCAGTTTTTTCTTTTCTTTCTTTCTTTTTTGTGTGGTGTTGTCACTGTCTTCATTAACACGTGCTGGTAGTGGAAGGGGGGGGGGACACGTATATTTATGTTCATACCTTAAAATGATACATATTTCACTCAGAGGGGAAAGAGAGACAAAAAAATACACAATAATGAAAAGTAAACCCTTAGAACATACACTTTACCCCTAAATGAAAACTTAGAAACCAGCTGAAAAGAATTTTCCTTAGCTTTCAGCACAGAAAACAAAATAAACAGCAGACTTCTCAGTTCCAGCTAAAGACAACAAACAGTTAACAAAACGGTCATGAAAATCAAGAATTTTAGAATTTTCGTTATCCCTGAGCAAAGAAAGGAGATCCTCATTTTTAATGGCATTTTTGTTACATGTGTAGGATTGCAGTGACACTGATCATGTAAAGACAAGAAGAAGTATTAAGGAAAAATAAAGAATCCTGTCAAAGAATTGGCTTAGGTGATTCAGACAACAAAAGATAAACCATTCTTCTGTTATTATGTAGCACATACAGTTCATACATCTGCATCGAAAGGCATGAGAAAGTGTCCGATTTAAAAAGCATGATCGAAGAGTAGGCTGACATTTTCTAGAGGATAAAGTTAGACAGCTGTGTGGCCTACATAGCTGTCAGTAGCTGTTCCCTAAACACATGTTCTGACAAGCAACTTATGCTTAGTGGAGAATTAGAAATGAAGTCACTCTTCTTTACTGTCTTCTGTACTGAAGGATTGCTCAGCATGGGATTCAAGATCCCATTCTTTCTGGAGATAGTTTAGGATGATTTGCCAAAGGTGCATTTCCTATGCAGCAGTGTGGCTATTTTAGGCGATCATCTGAAGACCATTCATTGTGCATGCCAAACCTGGGAGGTATACCTGGGTACCGAAGATATCCACATTCGCTAATTGCCATGAATCATCTTGAAACAGGCCAGAGGGTTTGGGTTTTGCAGTGAAAAATTCATTAGAGAGAAGGTAGTTTTCACATCACCAATGTTTTATCAGTTTGTCCTAAGCTTAAAAAATAATATGATACTTTACTAGCTCATATATATTACTTCTGTTTCAACACATTTGAGAAAGCAATGCAATGCAGTATAGACATTTTCTTGGTGAATCCATTTTGTCAGGTTGTATGAAACTAAATGCATATTTTCACAGCACATGCATGTATACAACTGACATGCATGAAATGCATAGAAATATACTTACACCTGCATGCATGCATGTATGGGCATGCTGACACACACAAGCATCAGAAAGGAAATTGATAAGAAAAAGATCATTCTCTTTGATTTTTTTTTTGAAGGGGGATAAAGAGGGGGGGGGGAGATGAAGGTGCTAAGAGAATTTTTGATAATATAAAAGGACAATTCTATTGATCTGTGATTGAAGACATTTTTTTTTAAACCCATTTTTATCTGCATTGCTTGACATGCAGCTTGTGCTCTCTTGTGCATTGTTCCAATGGTTTTGTTTGCAGTGCATGGTAAAACGGCTCCTTTCAAATTTCCTTTCCTTTTTTTCTTTCTTTCAATCTTCCTTTCTTTTCATTTTTTGGTCCTTTTTTGTTTGGTTGTTTTTTTGTGTTTTGTTTTCTTTTCTATTCTTTTCTTTTGTAGGTCTGAGTGTGTTGAACTTTTCTTGTGCATTTCAGTTTATCTTGGACTTGATTTTCTTCTTTGTTGTCTTCATCTATGGCTTTTTTTTTACATTATGATCTTCTTTCTTTTCTACAAAACTAAGTCCTAGGCTTAAATTGTGGAGGGCGGGGGGTGGGGAGCATGACATTGTTTAGTGTTTGTGGCTTGTTTGAGAATGAATAATTATACTTTTGTGTGACTTGAGGTGGTCAGCTCTGAGACCAGAAGTTCATAGAAATGATGATTGTTGTCAGAGCAGCTGGTAAAAAGCAGTCATTCTCCTTTTCTCTCTTTTCCTCTTTCATTTTCTCATTTGATCACTTACTTCCTTTGCTTTTTTGTGACTCTGTGTCAGTCGTTTATGTATTGTCCCTGTTGTGTTTCATTTTCTTTGTGGACTTTTTCAACGTGTAGGAATCGATGTCCATACTCTTTCTACTTTGTCTTTGAATGCCTTCGTTAGTTGTTGAAGTCCATACTGTTTAACAGCCAGAGCGATAGCATATACATCTGTCTTCCTCCATCTTAGACCCATAGTTTTCCTGATTGTAGATGTGTCTTTTTTATATTTAGTTTGGGATCTGTACTGTTTGATTTGAAACCCTTTTGGTTGCTGATTTTATGTTTTGTGTACATGTTATGCATATCTTCAGTGTGTCTTTAATCCTTGACCAACTCTTCAGGGGGTGACTGCAAGAGGTTTATAATGTGGACCAGCTAACTTGCTGATTGGCAAGAGGTTTATCATCTGGACCAGCTAACTTGCTGATTGGCAAGAGGTATATCATCTGGACCAGCTAACTTGCTGATTGGCAAGAGGTATATCATCTGGACCAGCTAACTTGCTGATTGGCAAGAGGTTTATAATGTGGACCAGCTAACTTGCTGATTGGCAAGAGGTATATCATCTGGACCAGCTAACTTGCTGATTGGCAAGCACCACTCCTCTACTTGTAAGGATCTTTAAAAAAAAAAAAAAAAAAAAAAGTTGAATACTAAATTATTCAGATTTGTATAACAGTTTCTACTCTAGGCAAGGTTTGTGAGGAAGAACAAAGTGTGTCTTTTTTTATAGTAAAAATGGTGGTGTTTTATTGTCAGAGGGGAAGCCAGTCATGAAGAATGGGGGGTGGGGGGGGGGGGTATGGAGCAGAGGGCAACCCAGCTCTGTGTAGTGACACAGTATTCTGCTGTCTTCTTCATGCAGCTGGACATGTATGATACAGATCTTGTTTCAGTCCATTGTAGTTCAGATAAGGCTGATTCAAACAGGCTATGCAGAGAATGTTTTATTGTGGCTTTTTGAAGCATTCTGATGTCCTCTTAATTTAAAAGTGGCTTACATTTTGATTTGGAACACTGGTTCCCACCTTCCTCACATATGGCAGTGTTTGAAAATAGCTGAAGGAATGGAAGGTACGTAAACAGTAATCCTCCTTTGGTGCCATAGCAGTCACTATATTTCAGCTCCGTCACAAGTATTATACTAAAATTGTAGACTATTCACTCTGGTTTTTCTTCGTACACATATTTGTTTAGAAACTTAATAAGTAAAGTGATGAAACAAGGGATAAACAAAAAGTGCAAAAAAAGGAAGCAGACTTCAATGCCTTACAGCAGCATCTGATGCCTATGGTAATTGAAAAGTACACTGCATTTCAGTTTGTTAAATATGCACTAGTACTACTTTATCTGACTTTCCAATAGTTTTCAAAGACAGTCACCTTCAATGGCTTTGGCTCTGAGTTTAAAAAAAACGCAAAAAACAACCTTCATTTAAGTGGAATAAAAATATTCAGAAGATTCTTTGTTACTTTATAATGTTTTGAGCTGTGGATTTTGGAAACATTATCTTGAAATGGTTGACAGAAACTAAGTATTCTTGAGATGGGTTCGTGGGTAATTTCAGACACAATCTCAGAAAATGACATCATTAGTAGTTTTCAAAACATACTGTGGGAATCGCTGTGGTGACTGTTTGCACAAACATTCTTTTCCTGTGGCTTTCAAAAACATTTCCTTGAAATCATTTCATTGATAATTTGCAAAAACATTGTTGTAAGAGTGCACCAAACAATTATCTCCTAAGGATTTGCTAAATACCATCAGAAACACTTGTTAGAAAATATGCAGTGATTCTTAAATATGTTCTTTTAAAATGAATTATGCTTTGATTTTTTTTATAAATCAAAGCGAAACCAAACAGTATCTCGAATGGCGCTAGTATTCAGATGCATTTGCTTTCAATGACCAAGGCAGGTTGCCTCAAAATACATTTAAAGCATTAATTTTGTGGAGCTTTCTTTTAAATTTACCTGCAAGTGTCAAAATTACACCTGGAGCACACATTTTTAGTTGAACTGTAAACATGAACCAGAGATAAAGATTTTAAAGTGTATACTCAGAGCTTGAAAGCAGCATAATGCTAAAGCAGTGGTTTAAAACACAGTGGTTTCAGCAGTGGTTTTCAGTCTGTATTATTATACATGTATATAAAACCATGTCTTCAGTAGGAGCTTTGAGCAACGTTCTAAAAGGAGATTTTCAAATGCACTTTACATAATTATAGCCATCACTGGTTTCAGAAAATATGTTCTCTACATTGTTAAAGAAACTACTCAGTCATTTATGTGGGGTTTATTTTTCTTGGCATACATGATCTTGAAATGATGTGCAGTTATTCCTCCAACAAAAACATGTCCTCTTCTTTAAACTGATAGGGATGTACATGTGCATGAGTTTCAAAAAGAGCTCTGTCTCTCAGTGTCTGTAAATGGCTTTTAAAATCAGTAGTAGGTTTCTGAGGCATGGTCCAGCACATGTATGTCATCTGTAGTGAGAAGAGAAGAGAAGAGAGGAGAGGAGAAGAGAAGAGAGGAGAAGAGAAGAGAGGAGAGGAGTGCAGTCTTTGCTGTAGTCAGCCAAGGAAGCCAGCCTTCAATGTTGCCCCATGTATGACTGACCACTGCTGTCCCGACTAATGCCCTGAACTGTGTTTGATCTGCTGACCACTCTTCCCCCCTCGTCGGTGAGGGTATGGGGAGGGGGGGGGGGAAGGAAAATGGTGATGATTTCTCTGCTGTCGCCTGTTGACAGAGTGACCTGGTTTTGCCCCGATCCGACAGGGGCTGCTACAGGCGCGACCCGAGGAAGGTGGGTGGGTGATGTCCATGTTGAGTAGCCCTAGTGCACTACTCCCTGTAACGTGCTCTTACCTGCTGTACTCATACCACATGCTCTTCTTTTTTTTTCCTTATAACCTTCTTTTTTTTTTTTGTCAAACTTTTCCTTCTGCAGCCATCGTATTTATTCTTCCACGTAACACCTAACTTTGCCTGCCTGCCTGCCTGCCTGCCTGCCTGCCTGACATCAGCTTAACACCCTTAATCAATCAACCAATGGGATTTTTCGCTCAAGGGGGGGGATAGGGAACAGCACTGATCCATGAAGTGAAAGTGTGGTTGACTTCTGTTGATGTGGTTAGCATGCACATGTGAATGAGGACAACCTGTCTTTGAACTGTCAGTATCCAGAGTTAGTGTTGTCAGTAAAGAAAGAGACTGTTTCTTTTCTTCTTCTTTTTTTTTCTTCCTCTTTTATGTCTTAGCTGAGATTAAAAATGAGCACAGGTGATATATGTATTGTTACCAAAAACCATAGGGGAGAGGGGGGGCTTCCATATACATAAAGATATGTGTATCATTCATCATTGAAGCCGGTGTGCACATGTTTGTGATGTATGTAGAGATTTGCTGCTGACTTTGTATAGCTTTCTGTGAGTTTCTTTTCCTTCAATATATTCAATATGTAGATGTTTATTTTTTTGTAGACTTTCTCCAAAGCGTAGTCATGGAGAGAGATAGGTTTGCTTGTTTTTGTGTGTATGTATGGGTTTTTTTCCTCTGCTGTCTACTCCTAAGTGAAAGTAGAAAAAAAAGAAATGTGTACTGTAGATTTAGGGTAGAAATAACCTGCACTAGACTGTGTGTGTTCAGTGTTCCTTATCTTATGTCAGTGATGCCTTTAGCGGGTGGAAGAGGTCTGGAGATTGTTCGGGGTATCTTTTTCATTATTTTTTCATCTATTTATCTAAAACATGTAGATACTGCTCCTATCTTATATCATCATCCTGTCTCTGTGTTGTTTTCTTTCCCTACTGTTTGTGTCCTCTTTCCTTTCTGGTCATTTGTTACTTTGGGGGGGGGGGAGGGGGGTTGGGTTTTTTTTAATTATTGAGAACATTCTACAGAAATCATGGTTTCATCCGCACATCACAGCTGTCACTGTCCCCCACTTTCAACTCCTTTCAGCTGCTAATTATCCCTTCCCATCCCAGCCCAGATGGGGTCATCTGGTGCTATTCATAGCAGGAGCTGACCGCACGTGGACTAGGTAAAAGGAAGGAGCGCGGTAAATTTAGCACTCTTGACTGAGTGATGCTGGATTTGTGCACTGTGACATCATCTGGAACTGGCAGACTGTGGCTCTGCATGGAGTGAGGGATGGTCATGCTGTCAGCAGCTGTTGGCCTGTTGGGGACTTCAGGTTTGCAGGAGCCCTCATTTGACCGTTAGATATTGCCAAGAGTGTGACGGTTTTTACTGGTTGTGTGTTGTGTTTATGGGCTTTGAAGTGCCCAGGTGATGTGCCAGCAGACTCGTCTGAATAGCTCTTACAGGGCAGAGAAACGCCACATGTTCACAATGCTTGTGTTCCAGAAACAAAAGGAATGAAGCAGTTTGTAAAACAGTACCCCCATCTGCGGGCCTTGAAAAGAAATATTTTGATCTGTGCCAAGATTTCATCAGATAGCGTAATGAGGATCTTGTCCCATAACATGCGTCAGAGACCTTAGCTTCTCAAGAGACAGGATGAGCCTAGTGGTCAGAACATTGCTCTCACAATTTGATGACCTAGGTTTGATTCCCATTTGAGGGGATTTTTCCCCTGGAGCTAACACCAGTGCTGACTCCATTCTCACCAGAAGTCCTTCGGATGAGACTATAAACCAAGGCCCTGTGTGCAAATGCATCCAGAACATCTTGCGCACACATTAAATCCTGTTCTGTTTTTTGTAAGAGTAGGCCATTGTGTGCCAGTGGGAACAGATGACAAGATTTACAAAACTGCATACACACAGGGACTGGATGTAAAAAAGCATATAAGTGCTTATTCCATTATCCTCAATTTAAAAGAATAAATAAAAACTAGCTTCTCTAGGGGCCAGTGTATTGAGGGTGGTGCTCTCTCCTCTCCCTTGCTGCTTTATCTTCCCTATCCTTAATCCTCTTAATCCCGGGATTTGCCAGGATTGAATATTACCCCCACCCAAGTCCCCATCCGAGATTTGCTGGGATTTCACACATAGTAGATTTCCATCACGCTGTGATCATCTCTAATTCCTACCACATGTCAAACCTCTATCAGGCTAGAAGGACAAACCCTTTAGAGTGTCTGGAAGTAATTATAGCAGCTGGTATATACTTAGAAGGAGGAAAAGGCGAGCCAGCATGTGTGCCTGACC
>CM060334.1:9766919-9784419 GCA_030674155.1 Stramonita haemastoma
AATCAGAAGTGTACACATGTGCCTTTAAAAGCAAAAGTGCTTACATGTACCATTAAAAACAGAAGTGTACACATGTGCCTTTATAGCAAAGTGCTTAACATGTACGTTAAAACAGAAGTGTACAATGTGCCTTTAAAAAGTGCTAGACATGTGTACACATGTGCCATTAAAAGCAGAACTGTACACATGTGCCTTTATAGCAAAAGTGCTTACATGTACCATTAAAAGCAGAAGTGTGCACCTGTGCCTTTAAAAGCAGAAGTGTGCACCTATGCTTTAAAAAAGCAAAATGATGTACATGTGCCTTTAAAAGCAGAAGTGTGCACCTGTGCTTTAAAAAAGCAAAATGATGTACGTGTGCCTTATTAAGCATAACTATGTACATGTGTATGCTTTCATAAGATACTTCACAGTTGCACCCAAGTCTTGTTTCCTGATGTTCTGAGTTGCACTGAACATGTATACCATTTCTTAGTGATCACTAGCAACACTAGCTGATATATATATATATATATATATATATATATATATATATATATATATATATATATATATATATATATATATATATATATATATAATTGCACTTCAGTGCTTCCTGAGTGTGCCCTGTGGGCCAGAGTGTGCACCATTCTGATGTTCTTGTAGATACTGTAGACAGACGTCTGCTTTTTTTTGTTGTTCTCACTTGCCTTTGTAGTGCCCTCTGCCAGTCTTTGTTGAAATTTTCTGTTGGTAAAGCCTTTGAAAGAAACGAAAGATTTATCTGTAAAAAATGGGTCTAGAAAATCACCCAGAGTGCTGGTTAATTAACAAAGCATACACACAGCAACTGGATGTAAAAAAAAAAAAAAAAAAAAGCACATGAGTGCTTATTCCATTATCCTCAATACAAAAAAAATAAATAAATAAATAAACAAATGTGAAAATATGGAGGGATGTTGAGAGTTGTAACTTTTAAAGCAAGCAGAAGAAAACTACACTTTGAGAACACAGACCCTGAGAGGTTCTTTGACCTCTGCACTTCACTGGATGGCAGGAGAGATTGGTCTTTAGTTAATGCTGCTTCATTGTCTATCATGTCTCAGATGGGGTGTTGTGGATTGCATCAGATCAGTGTATTGAATGAAGCATGCAGAATAGACGTTGAGCTACTGAGTAGTTTTTCAAAACTCATTGTGACTGTTTTAGTTTAAAGAGGAAAAGAAAAAGCATTAGGTAGTGTGTTTCTTTAAAAAAAAAAAAAAAGAGTGCCCTGTTTGCATTTTTGAGCATGGATAACTAGTCATTGCTGTACCATCACTTTTGAAAAGAATAGTGCATGTTATTTCAAACTTTATCCATGGTGTTATGTTGTATGTTTTGGGTTGTTTAATAGTTTTTTTTGTATAGTTTAGTTTCTCCCCCCATCCCCCACTGCCTTTTTTTTTTCTAGAGATAGAGGTATAAATTTCTGAGACACAGATCGTTGCACTGCATGTATAATAGAGTAACATACTTTCCTCTCTGCTTCCATAGCTCTGTCCCAAACCTGCACCTTTCCCCCTCCCACCTCCCCCCCCCCTACCACCTCCCAGTCATGACTGGCAGTGTTTTGGCTTCTTGTACCTGCAGTGTACGCCTGCCTGCATGTTGAGTGTGGGCCATGTCAGGCCTACGAGTGTGCTTCCACCAGTGGTATCTATCTGTTGATGCATGAGTGTTGCTCACTACCCTCTTCTTCTCAAGGGGCTCTCAAGTATTGGTCTCATGTACTTGGATCTTAATCGTAAATTGATATTTTCTGAAAATATATCCTGTTGTTCTGGGGTGCTTTTTTTTTAGTCAACACTTGTGGTCGTTCACTCCCATCTCTCATTTTCATAATTAATACTTTAATAGGTTTTATAATTTAATTAACTGATAAGTGGGATGTAGTAAAGCATGCGATCTTGTGAGTACATTATCTCATAATCCGCCTTTTCAGCATTATGATGGAGAGTGGGTGTTTCATGATCTTACAGTGTGTACTCTTTTATCTCTCCTCCCTTCATTCCCGTAGAAGGGTTCGGAACACTGCACTGAAGGTTTTCAGGCTGTGTCTCTTGGCAAGTTAAACATGGGAGCCCATTTTTCGCCAGGTACAGAATCGCATGCTGGGTATGTTCAGGGTGCGTGCTGAGGATGCTAGTGTTTCTGTAACACACACACACACACACACACATCCACCTGGATGCTGACATGAATTACAGAATCTATAATGTGCAGATTTAATTTTCTACCTTGGATATCCTTTTCACTAAGGAAATTTAAGACCTGGCTTTATTGTGCCCTTTGAGGTTGCATTTATAGCGTGCACATTTGACTTTTGGCATGGGTAAATACTCAAAGGGAATTATTAAGCACTGGCAGGGTTGCGCTTTAAGCTGACCTGAGAGATTGGGAAAATCCCCACCTTCAGACCACTAAATGAGAGCATGAGTTTCAGATCCTGATGCCATAGACCCACAGGCTGCAAGTCCAGCAGCACTGTTCTCCCCTGAGCTGTAGTGTAGTAAAAAAAAAATTTTAAATAATAATAATAATAAAAGTGGAAAGAAGGATAGGTGGTGACAGTGCAAACCAGAAAGAACAGACAGTGGAAAAGAAAAGGAAGAATAGTGGTTACAAAACACCAGCAGAAAAGGAAGATTTATTTATTTATTTATTTATTTATTTATTATTCTTTATTTATGTCACTTTATGTCACAGCAGATTTCTCTGCGTGAAATTCAGGGCTGCTCTCCCTGGGGGGAGAGTGCGTCACCACAAGTGCAGGCCTGCCCTTTTTTTTTTTCTTTTTCCTGTCTGCAACTGTTTTGTTTCCCTATCAGAGTGGCTTTTTTCTACAGAATTTTGCCAGGGACAACCCTTTGTTGCCGTGGTTTTTTGTTTTTAATGCGCTTAATAATGTGTAACACACGGGACCTGGGTTTATCATCTCACCGAAAGACTAGCACCCAGACCACCGCTCATGATTCAACAAATGGGGAAAAGTTGGGGGCCCAAACAGGATTCAAGCCACCGCACACTCGACCCAGACTTTTTGCTTTCTAGACAGGCGCATTACCTCTAGACCACAGATCCACCAAAGTGCACTGGCAATTTGACGACCGGGTTTGAATTCTCGTTGGAGGGGATTTTTCCCCTGGAGTTAAACATCAGTGCTGACTCCACTCTCCCAAAAGTCCGTCGATGAGACTGTAAACCGAGGCCCCGTGTGCAAAATGCACGCAGAACATCTTGCGCATGTGTTAAATCCTGTTCCACTTTTCATAAGAGTAGGCCATTGTGTGCAGTGGGAACAGATGACAATATTTACACAACTGCATACACACGGGACTTGATGAAAAAAGCACATGAGTTCTTATTCCATTATCCTCGAATATAAAAGAATAAAAATAAAATAATTAAAAATAGTTGGTGACAGGGCAACACCCAAGGACTCAGCAGGAAAGTGTGTTCCTCTCTCTGTGTCTCTGGTTCTGTTGGCAGTCAGGTAAACCTTCACGGGCAGTTTTCATCCTTTCCCCTGTTGTTCCTGTATTTCTATTGTAGACAGACATGTTGTGCCCTTTCTGTAAGTATACATCTATCTCTAGGAAGTATTCCTTCTATGTTTTTCCCCCCCCTTCTATGATGTACTTTACACACAGTTTTGTGAAAGCCCACCCAAATTTTGAAAACTTAATGTTATCATTCATGATGATTATCATAGCTTATCATTGATGGGTTTTTATTGTCATCATCCTTGATGACATTTGTGAAACATCATCAGGAAAAATGTATAATACCGTCTGTTATGGTTTTTTTGTCATCCTCCATATCAACAAGAGCTTCCTCTCCATTAGTAGCATTACTGATTTTTGTTTTTGCTATTGTTCAATACTGATTTTGGTTTGCTCTTGTTCATACTGATTGTGTTTTGTTGTTTCTATGTTCATGGCTATAACCATCACCATGATCATGATCATGGGTGGCAGTCTCCTGTCATCACCATTTACTCTGAAGACACAAGCATCCTGCACATCACTGCGTGCGTTGCACTACTCATGGCCAACTCTGGTTTTGATTTGCCTTGCCAGGTCCAGTTCTTCAGCGGCCACGACGGCCTTTGCTGCGGCCACGGCCGGTCTGGCCAGCTGTATGCCCGACCAGCCCCCTAAGGAGCGCCATCGCTACACCAGCGTCTGTCCAGGTGAGGGCTGGCTGCTGGCCTTGCTGACTCCTCTCCCGCTCTGGGGATGTGGGAGGATAGTGGAGAGGCTGGCTTGTGTGTGTTGTGTGTGTGTGTGGGGGGGGGGGGTTTGTGTGTGTGTGTTGTGTGTGAGAGAGAGAGAGAGTGTATGTGTGAGTTGTGTGTGTGTGGTGGTGTGTGTGTTGTGTGTGTGTGTGTTGTGTTTGTGTGTGTTTTGTGTGGGTGTGTGTGTTGTGCTTGTGTGTGTGGTGGGGGGTGGGGGGGGTGTTTGTGGGGTGTGGTGTGTGTGTGTTGTGTGTGTTGTGTGGTGTGTGTGTGGTGTGTGTGTGTGTTGTGCGTGTGTGTGTGGTGGGGGGGGGGGGGGGTGTGTTTGTGGTGTGTGTGTGTGTGTGTTTGTGTGTGTGTGCGCCTTGCTGACTCTTCTCTGGCTCTGGGGATGTCCTGTGTGGGCAAGAGAGGGATGGAGAGGTGGCGTGTGTGTGTTTGTGTGTGTGTGTTTGTGTATGTGTGAGTTGTGTGTGTGTGTGTGTTATGTGTGGTGTGTGTGTGTGTGTGTGTGTGTGTGCGCGTGTTGGGCTTTCTTTGAGTGTGAGTGGTCATCAGATTGAGGTGTATAGTAGACCACTTTGATTTCTCTGTGTGCCATCCAGACAGCTCTCCATGGGGGAGTGTGTTGCCACAAGAACAGCTCTACTTTCTTGGTTTTATTTTTCTGTTCCTGTCTGCGTGTTTATTTGTTTCCTTACATTTTTTTCTACCCCATTTTGCCAAGGGCAACACTCTTGCTGCCATGGGTTCTTTAACATGTGTTGTGGGTGCTATGGAGATCGATGTCAGTATTCCAGTTGAAGTTTTCCATTTTGGAACACAGGATTTTGCCAACAGGCTGAAGTAGGTTGTGTGAAGGTCAGGGGTAGAGTATTGTTGGAAAACTGGAGCTGGGTTCTTTTTTCCTTGTACCCAGACTTTACAGACAGTATGGGGTGGTTGTATTCACAGCATGGGTTTTCAGTTCAGGGTAAGAGGTCAAGGTGACAGTAACCTGTGTTGTGAACGACAAAGATTTCGTGGGGCGTGGAGAGTTGTTTCCATGCGTCCAACTTTGATCTTCGACCTTGTGAATGCTGTCCAGGTTCAAGGTCAGGATTGCATCATGAATATATTATCCCTTTTGTGTTTGAACATGATCATCAGATGACATGGTGGATTGGTTTTAGCTGACGTGAAGAAACTGCTGATGAACTGACCATATCAGCAAATAATTAAGGGTGGAAGTCAGGACCGCAGTCTGTTTCATCATTGGACAAATCAGAGCGGAGACTGTTTCTTTTCTGTGGTCTCTGCAGTTCTAGCTGATGGCTCCTCTTGTCAAACTGTCCTGTGGATGTGTTGCTTATCTGTGTGTGTGTGTGTGTGTGTGTGTGTGTGTGTGTGTGTGTTTCAAATTCATTAAATGTCTTTTCACAAGTTGTGATATGTGTGTGTGTGGCGTGCTGTGCGTCCGTGCGTGCATGCGCGCATTCTTGTCTATACGTACATGTATGTTTGTGCTATTCAGATTTGTTTGTGTATATATGCAATGTGTGTGTCAGGTGTGCACAGGTGTGTGTGCACTGAGCTCATCTGCGTGCGCAGCTGTGTCTGTACATTTCTGTGTCTGTTTCCTGCAGAGGATTGGTCCCTGTCAGGTTTGCCTGTACTGTTGATTTCTTGACCATTGTAGATGTAAGCTCGATCAAATAAGACAACGCAAGGTCGCAAAACTTGAGGAACATGCTATCAGACCTGACCAGGTGAGTGTTGCAGAGATTTTCTTTTCTTTTTTTTTTAAGTTTAAAGCAGATGAATTGAATAAATGGAAGAAAAAAACAACCCAACCCACAGTTGTGAAGATCTGAAAAGCAATGAAGGGAGAGAGGCGTGACTGGCAACAAGAGCAGGTAGGTACAGACATACCCCCCTTGCTGAGTGTGGGGCTGATGGTGGGGTAATGTTTTCTCTTCCACGAGTTGGGGTATTAAAAGATGACCTTGCTGGTGCTTTCAGCTTAGACAGCATACAGAAAGAAAGAACACTCTGTCTCTCTCAGCCCTCAGTCCTTTAACCCTCTCGCATTCGGACTCTCTGATCACAAACTGTCCCTAGATTTCGCATTCCATCACGAAATCAGGTCAGGCACACATGCTGGCTGGCCTTTTCCTCCTTCTAAGTACATACCAGCAGCTATAATTACTTCCAGACTCTCAACAGGGTTTCTCCTTCTAGCCTGATAGAGCTTTGACATGTGGTTGCTATTAGTGATGGTCACAGCGTGATGGAAATCTACTGTGTGTAAATCCTGACAAATCCTGGATTGGGACTTAGGGCAGGTAATTATTCAATCCTGGCAAATCCCGGTTCGGGACATAGAGGGGGTAATTATTCAATCCCGGCAAATCCAGGATCGGGACTAAGAGGGTTATAGCTGCATATCACTCACCCCCCTCCCCCCTCCCTGCCTCCTAAAGTCTGCTTTCAACATCTCCTTGCTGCCTGTGTCAGGGATGTTGGATGTGCATCGCCCCATGAAAAAGCGTGAGTCGGTGATAAGCACCGCCGCCACCATGCGAGTGCTCAACGTTCTCAAGCACTGGGTATCCAAACACCAACAGGTGAGGGAGTTGTGCCCCTTTAACACCCCCCCCCTCTGATGCTTGATTGTCTCCCCCCCCCCCCCAGTGGCTGATGATTACCTCCCCTTTGCAGTCACCCTCTGTGTCTGTTTTTTTTCTCTCTGTGTATGTGACTGATTGTTGATAGAGGAAGAAGGACTGTCTGTTGTGTAGTCTGGTCTGATCTAACCCCCGGTTGTTTTTTGCTCCTTCACTGACTGTCATGGGTTTTGTCTGTCTGGTCTTTACTCCGTGGCGCATGGTCTTGGCTTGGTGTGTGTGTTGGACACTGTGTTTTCTGTTAGGATGTTGGAAAAAGGCATTCCAAAAGGTGGGTTTGGCAGTCAGGTTTCTATCAGTCTGCTGAATGTGATAACATTTTAGGCTTATTGGCATCTAAATAAAAAACATGCAACAAATTAAAAAAAGGGGGGTGGGGGTCTTATTTAGCCTACGTTGTCTACAAATGTTCATAATAGATCATTGGGGGTTTTCGGATTACTTGTTAGATTTTTCTATTTAAGATGCTTATGCTGGGATCTTTAAATCTTTTTTTTTTTTTATTCCCTTTAAATACAAAGATAAGAAACCTACAAAGAAGGAGAAAAAAATGACCAAAAAGATACTTGGTAAGCATTTCTGAAAGGTAAGGTAAAAAGGTAAGGTGTACCATAACCTATGTGGTCGTAGGGGAGCGAGGCATCAGAGACCTCAGCTTCTCTAGGGGCCAGCATATTGAGGGCGGCGCCCATCTCCTCTTCCTTGCTGCTTTACCTTCCCTGACCCTAAAGACTGCAGGTACACATTTACAGCTGGGTGAACTGGGGGAACTGTACTGAAGCCAAGGCACACAAACGGTCACCCATGCAACTTGAAACCACACTCGACACTGCTTAACTTGACTGGGGGGAAATGTAAAGAAAAATTGTAATAAAGAATAAGTGATGTGAATAAAGTGGCCTGTATATGATTTGGTCATATTCAACGTGAAAAACTGCTATCAGAGAAATCCATTTCAGTTGAAGTGTGGAACACGTAGCAGTGGTTGTAGCGAGTGCATGGAGGTAGTTGTGTAGACTAGGCATGGCTAGTTGTCGTCCACTCTGTGGGGTGCCTGTTTTAGTGTAGCGCAGCAGTCTGCTGAATCTGTGGATGGCTGCACTCTGGGGCTGTCAGACTGTGAAGCATGATTCATATCCTCTATGGAAAACTTCTCTAACTTTTCTTTTTGTGTGCGTGTGTATGTGTGAGGTTTATGTATATGTGTGTAACACACTAAAGACAACCACTGACTCTTTAACTCCTCTGTCTTCTCATTCCCTGTCATTTGATGTTGTCCCTAACCACCGATGGTCGTGCATATTCTTCCCTCCCCTGTGTTCTTCCTTTCTTCCTCCTTCCTTCCTTCCTTCCTTCCTCCCCTGTCTTGATGTTGTGTGTGTGGTGCTATCTTGTGCAGGTGATCGCTTGAATGGTAGCAAGCTCAGGTACCTGCGCTACCTGCCCCACTCTGAGATAGGCTCGGCAGCCACCATGCGCATCGTTAATATTTTGAAAAACTGGATTCTGAACAAGTGGGAGGTAAGGCGCTAGCTTCAGCCCTGATCAGTTGTCACCCCCCCCCCCCCCTCCATCTTCCTCTCCTCCCTCCCTCCCTCCCCATGACCCAAGCTGAATCATCCTGAATGAGAGATGCATCTAGAAAACAGTAACCTTCTGCTAAGGTCAAGGTCACTTTCACTTACCTCTAAGTCCATCTCAGTCTTGTGTCTTTTTTTTCTTTCTGTTACTTTAGTTTTTAACTCTGTTAAACACTATTCCCCTGAGGTCTCATAGTTCATTCACTGTGAAACTTGTGTCAAAGGGAAGAAATTTTTGCAACTGTTAATAGTCACTACACAAAAAACCAGTTAAATATATTTCTACATCTTTTACTGCAGCAAATGTTATTTCCTGCATTCTGCAATGAATAAAGTACACACTGGGCCAGGGGCTTTTGCATTCTTGAGTTGTTTACCCAAAAATTGAATCATGACATTTTTTGCTATCGGTTGCAATCATGATTTCTTCTATCAAACTTGTATGACAACAGCATCTAGGCAACTATGCCCCATCTACTTGATCAGTCTTAACAATATTCCAATGGAAAAAGTCCTTTAAATCTGCTCTATTGGCGTCCAAATCCTCTCTCAGCAGCCATCCTAACAGTGCCCTTTGAACAAGATTTATTTAGCAAGCTTTGAAAATTCACTATTTGCTTAAAAGCTTACCGATTTGGACACAGTAAAGTGCAGACAACATGGAGGCATCTTGTTAACGCAAAGACAGTAACTCTCGCGAGAGTCTCATTTATGTAAACAACAATGGCAGCACTTAGTTGTATGAGTAAGCACCATTTTGTGGGTGTCCGCGGGATATGTTACACAGGGTGCCTACAGGCATTTCAAGGGGAATAAGAAAAAAAAAGGGGAAAAATAAAATCCCCCCCATCTTTCCCACCCATGAAAGAAGGAAGGAGAAGAAAAAGTTGTGGAATAACACAGATAAAGGGAGATTAAAGCTGCAGTGTACATGTTCTGAACCTGCATCACTGCCTCAACAAAGTGGCAAAGAAAGATATCTCTTTAACCATTTTACCTGATTCTAGATTTCATGTTGTTGTTTTTTCCAGATTCTAGGTTTCTCTTAGCATCTTTTTCTTCACTTTAAATATGCACATATTGTTCATGAAAGTATGAATACAAACACATACCCACTTGCAAGCACACATACACATGCACACACCCACATGCACACATCACATGCAACACACACTGCACACACACACATGCACACACACATGCACACACATGCACACACGCACACACACACACACACATGCACACACACTTATACACACTCCTCTCTCTCTCTTCTCTCTGTCTCTGTCTCTCTCTCTCTCTCTGTCTCTGTCTCTCTCTCTCTCTCTCTCTCTCTCTCTCTCTCTCTCATATTAAAAGTTCAAGTTGGAGTTCTCCCTCTGTCAGCCTCTACCCTCATTATCCCTATTTCCTTTTCTCTTCCTTTTTTCCCCACTGTTTGCTTTGGTCATTTAGGCTATAGTCCCATGGGGTTTGTTTTGTTTTTAGTTGTGTAAGACCATGAGTAGTGGTGTGGGTGTTGGAGTGTGTAGGCTTCTGTAGGCAGCAGGCATTTAGTGCCCGCAGGATAACCTAGGCCTAAGAGTGAGGGTTGTCTTTGGCCAAGTCTTGCAGAGCTCACTGTCATTTATTTATTTATTTATTCTTTTATATCAAGGATAATGGAATAAGCACTCATGTACTTTTTTTTACATCCAGTCCCCATGTGGATGCAGTTTTGTAAATCTTGTCATCTGTTCCCTCCGCACACAATGGCCTACTCTTACGAAAAGGGAACAGGATTTAACGTGTGGCAAGATGTTCTGCATGCGTTTGCACAGGGACCTCGTTTATAGTCTCATCCGAAGGCAGCAAGTGTAGCTGTGTATTAAGGATCAGAAGCAAAGAAGAAGTGTGAGGGTTGTGCTGTGGATAGCATTCCCTGCAGGAGAGGAAAGCAGCCTGTATCCCATGTAGAGCATCAGGGGCAGGATGGCCTGTGGTGGTTAGTGGTGCACTCATGACCCGGGTTCGATTCCCGTTTCAAGGGGATTTTTTTCCCCTGGAGTTACAACATCAGTGCAGACTCCACTCTCCCCCACAAGTCCTTCAGATGAGACTATAAACCAAAGCCCGTGTGCGAATGCAGGCAGAACATCTTGCGCACATGTTAAATCCCATTCCACTTTTTGTAAGAATAACCATTGTGTGCCAGTGGGAACAGATGACAAGATTTACACAACTGCATACACACGGGGACTGGATGTAGTAAAAAAAAAAAAAAAAAAGCGCATGAGTGCTTATTCCATTATCCTGGATATAAAAAAAACTAACTAAATAAATGGCCTGGGATTGAGCAGCCACAGGGGTACCCATGTTAAGGACTCTCCTGAAGTTAACATCAGTACTGACTCCACTCCCCCTCCCCACAATGTCTTTGTCAACGGGAGGGAAAGAAGCTCTTCAGAGGAACAGCTTAGTGGTGGCTAAAGCTATTGCCCTCGCATCATTCAGGTCACAAACCCAATGCTCTCTCTCTCTCTCTCTCTCTCTCTCTCTCTCTCTCTCTCTCTCTCTCTCTCTCTCTCTCTCTCTCTCTCTCTCTCTCTCTTCTCTCTGCCTTCCTGATCTGCCTCCAGTGTAAGATAGGGCAGAACAGAGAATCAGCCAGATGAAGGGTGCAGTACAGGACACAACCAAGCAGTGCAGCTTCATGCAGATAGAACCAGTTCAGTTCAACTGCACAGCATGACACAGAGCAATTCAGTACTGTCAATATGCAACAAGTTGTAACAATGGACTTTTACACAGCACACAAATCCAGCATCACTCAGTCAAGACTGGTATATTTAGCATGCCCCTTCCTTTTACCTAGTCCAAGCAGGTCAGTTCCTGCTATAAATAGCACCAGCTGGCCCCATCTGGGCTGGGATGGGATGGGATGGATAAATTAATTAGCAGCTTAGAGGAGCTGAAAGTGGGGGAAGCTGACAGCTGTGTTACTGTCATTCCTCCCTCTACCAGTAGGATTGATAGAAGTGAGGTCTGTAATGCTGTCATCAGGACCTTGCTGTGCATGTGGATGGCTGGCTAGATCATGCATTGCATGCGCCTGGGTGCTTGCTCCTAGAGGGTCCGCTCTGGACAGTCCTCCCTTTCCCTCCCTCCCTCCTTTCTTTTGCTGTGCCTCCACCTCCTCTCCCTCCCTCCTGCTCTTGTCTGGAACCTGCCCATTCCTGCTGACTTCTTTTGTGTAGCTCATCTGTGTAAACAACTATATGTTTTTTTTTGTTTGTTGTTTTTTTTTCTTGGTTGGGTTTTGTTTTTTTTTTTGGTTTTGTTTTGGCATCTATCAAAAGTTAAGCATACTAACCTCCCAGTGGTGTTGGGTGTTTTGGGTCATGTGTATATATATGTATGTACTGGTAAAAAGGCTGGTATTTTTTAGTTTTGCTTCATATGACTGTGGTGAATGAAGAACTGAGGGAGTTGTTTTCTTGAAGAAAGTGTGCTTTCTTTTCCCCTGTACCTCCTGCAGATCAGTAGGCTTGGTGAATGAGTATCAGTCATGGAGTTAGGGGCATAGTGCTGTCAGGACAGTAGTTAGTCATCCAGAGCTATTTTCCTCATGTGTAATGGCCTTGCAGCTTTTTTTTTTTTCACATCGTGGTAGAATCAGCTTTCACTGGTTTAAGCAGATAACTGATTGTAAGACTAACGAGGGCAAGGTTGTTTACAGACAGCCGTACTAGTAAGAGAAAAAGAAATGTGTTCCTGTAGTGAAGGGTTTGTTTAATTAGTGCACTGCTTCTCTGATGACAGGTTTATTTCTTCTCAGTGCAATTGTTTTAACTGATCAGAGCAGTGATCTTTGACTTTGACTTGATAATGAATGTCATGGTGGGGAATGGTAAGGACTTGATAATGAATGTCATGGTGGGGGAATGGTAATGACTTGATAAGAATGTCATGGTGGGGAATGGTAATGACTTGATAAAGAATGTCATGGTGGGGAATGGTAAGGACTTGATAATGAATGTCATGGTGGGGAATGGTAAGGACTTGATAAAGAATGTCATGGTGGGGAATGGTAATGACTTGATAATGAACATGATGGCTGTAAATGGTAACTCATTATCTAGTAATTCAAGTGAAGCTCCAGTGAAAAGGAGATTTTTTTTTATAGTTTTTATACAATCAGCAATTCACTTTACTCATTTATCAGATCAGACATAATTAGTAAGGGATAGAAAGTGTTTTGGGGGATGGAGGGGTGTTTAATTATTGTATATGAGGGGATATTAACCAAGTTTTTTGCATTACTTTAAGTCTTTTATGCTTTTAGTTACTTTAATGAATAAGGTGAAAGATTTATGAGATACTTATAAATAATGATAATAAACCATTCCATATTAGCAACTGGCTATGCTGTAAGAATATTACATATCTCAGATGCCAATCCTCCCTTGCTATAAGTTGTTAAGAAAAACTCTGTGTATGTATGATTTTGATATTACTGTATATCATATCGTTATATATACACTAATATCTGTTTTTATGTACACTAATATCTTTGCTTCTGATGTAGTTTGCAGAACTTATGAATTCTATTTGAAAATGAGCAAGATGTGTTTAAAAAAAACAACAACCAGAAATGGAGTGTATAGCTGACATAGGCACAGTCTGTGTTACTGTAACACCTATGTCTGCTTACTAGGTAACTGCTGTTGCTGTTTGATGTATGATGAAAAATGATGTCCACAAACATCAAGTTGATCATGCAGAGGTGGAGGACACCAAGGTGTTACTGCTGTTTGATATGTAACATAAACCATGTCCACCAACAAACAACTTGACATAAGATAACAAGCTGACATAAGCTAAGAGAACAAGCTGACATAAGATAACACAAGCTAAGATAACTAGCTGACACTAGATAGCTCAAGCCAAGATAAGCATCTGACATAAGATAACACAAGCTAAGATAACAAGCTGACACAAGATAGCACAAGCCAAGATAAGCATCTGACATAAGATAACACAAGCCAAGATAAGCATCTGACATAAGATAACACAAGCCAAGGTAACAAGCTGACACAAGATAACATTAAGATAATAAGCTGACACAAGCTAAAATAACCATAATCTTATGTCATAACACAAGCTAAGGTAACCAGCTGACATAAGATAACATGCTGACACAAAACAACACAAACCAAGACAAACCACACTGACACCACCTGATGATGATGGATGGCAGGACTTTGAGTCGGACACCAAGCTGCGTGCAGCAGTGACGGACCTGCTGGAGGAGATGGTGTGCAACAGCAGCCTGCTGCCTGCAGAGCACAAGGCTGCCGCCTCCATCCTGCGCACCATCTCCAGGGACACCACACCGGAGAAACCTGTGGACCTGGAGAAACTCCTGACCCCCACACAGGTCACTGCACTGCAGGAGGAGCATGTGTGTTTGTGTGTTGTTATGGAAGAGAGAGGAGGGATATGTTTGTAGTGTCTTGTTGTTGTAGAGGAGAGGGATATGTTTGTTGTTATAGAGGGGAGGGATATGTTTGTTGTTATAGAGGGGAGGATATGTCTGTTGTTATAGAGGGGAGGGATATGTCTGTTGTTATAGAGGGGAGGGATATGTCTGTTGTTATAGAGGGGAGGGATATGTCTGTTGTTATAGAGGGGAGGGATATGTCTGTTGTTATAGAGGGGAGGGATATGTCTGTTGTTATAGAGGGGAGGGATATGTCTGTTGTTATAGAGGGGAGGGATATATCTGTTGTTATAGAGGGGAGGGATATGTCTGTTGTTATAGAGGGGAGGGATATGTTTGTTGTTATAGAGGGGAGGGATATGTTTGTTGTTATAGAGGGGTGGGATATGTCTGTTGTTATAGAGGGGAGGGATATGTCTGTTGTTATAGAGGGGAGGGATATGTCTGTTGTTATAGAGGGGAGGGATATGTTTGTTGTTATAGAGGGGAGGGATATGTTTGTTGTTATAGAGGGGAGGGATATGTCTGTTGTTATAGAGGGGAGGGATATGTTTGTTGTTATAGAGGGGTGGGATATGTCTGTTGTTATAGAGGGGAGGGATATGTCTGTTGTTATAGAGGGGAGGGATATGTTTGTTGTTATGGAGGAGAGGGGTATGTTTGTTGTTGTTGAGGGGAGGGGTATGTTTGTATGTTATATACACCACGCCCGAGAAGCCTGTGGACCTGGAGAAACTGCTCACCCCCACACAGGTCACTGCACTGCAGGAAGAGCATGTGTGTTTGTAGTGTTTGTCTTGTTAGAGAGGAGGATGTGTGTTTGTGTTTGTTTTGTTGTTGTAGAGGAGAGGGATATGTTTGTTGTTATAGAGGGGAGGGATATGTCTGTTGTTATAGAAGGGAGGGATATGTTTGTTGTTATAGAGGGGAGGGATATGTTTGTTGTTATAGAGGGGAGGGATATGTTGTTGTAGAGGAGAGGGATATGTTTGTTGTTATAGAGGGGAGGGATATGTTTGTTGTTATAGAGGGGAGGGATATGTTGTTGTAGAGGAGAGGGATATGTTTGTTGTTATAGAGGGGAGGGATATGTTTGTTGTTATAGAGGGGAGGGATATGTTTGTTGTTATAGAGGGGAGGGATATGTTTGTTGTTATAGAGGGGAGGGATATGTTTGTTGTTGTAGAGGAGAGGGATATGTTTGTTGTTATAGAGGGGAGGGATATGTCTGTTGTTATAGAAGGGAGGGATATGTTTGTTGTTATAGAGGGGAGGGATATGTTTGTTGTTGTAGAGGAGAGGGATATGTTTGTTGTTATAGAGGGGAGGGATATGTCTGTTGTTATAGAAGGGAGGGATATGTTTGTTGTTATAGAGGGGAGGGATATGTTTGTTGTTATAGAGGGGAGGGATATGTTTGTTGTTATAGAGGGGAGGGATATGTTGTTATAGAGGGGAGATATGTTTGTTGTTATAGAGGGGAGGGATATGTTTGTTGTTATAGAGGGGAGGGATATGTTTGTTGTTATAGAGGGGATGGATATGTTTGTTGTTATAGAGGAGAGGGATATGTTTGTTGTTATAGAGGGAGGGATATGTTTGTTGTTATAGAGGGGAGATATGTTTGTTGTTATAGAGGGGAAAGATATGTTTGTTGTTATAGAGGGAGGGATATGTTTGTTGTTATAGAGGGGAGGGATATGTTTGTTGTTATAGAGGAGAGGGATATGTTTGTTGTTATAGAGGGGAGGGATATGTTTGTTGTTATAGAGGAGAGATATGTTTGTTGTTATAGAGGAGAGATATGTTTGTATGTTATATACACCATGCCAGAGAAACCTGTGGACCTGGAGAAACTCCTGACCCCCACACAGGTCACTGCCCTGGAGGAGGAGGATGTGTGTTTGTAGTGTTTGTCCATTGTTATAGGGCAGAGGAGAGGGGAGGGGAGGGAATATGTGTCCTCTGTAGTTTCAGTGTAGAAGGAAACAAGAAGGTGGGGGATATGTATTGTTTGTATTTATTGGTTAGGAAACAGAAAGAGATTATCTATATTGTTTGTAGTTGTAGCTCAAAAAGAAAAAAAACCCACTTGGATGGGTGACGGTTGCACACCTTGGCTTCAGTACAGTCCCCCCAGTTCACCCAGCTGTAAAGGGTACCGCCCTCTTTAGGGTCAGGGAAGGTAAAGCAGTGAGGGAGAGGAGATGGGCGCCGCCCTCAATATGCTGGCCCCTAGAGAAGCTGAAGTCTCTGATGCCTCGCTCCCCTACAGCCACCTAGGTAATGGGGCCCCTTTACCTTTACCTATGTACAGTGTGTGTGTATGCCTGTGTGCATGTATGTGTGTCTGTGTATGTGCATAGTCACTATTTATATCTTATGTTTTGTTTTGTTATTTTCTTAAGGGGGGGGGGTAATTCTTTCCTGATTTAAATGGTATCTTACACAACTTTATCTTGTTGAAGAGATGTACACTTTGATAATGCTAGTGTCATAAAAAAAACCCAAAGAAAGCAGAGAGTGAGAAAGACAGGTGGGGTGTTTTGTGGCTGACAGGTTCCCTCGAAGGACGACTTTGATTCCCTGTCAGCGCTGGACATAGCAGAGCAGCTGACCTACCTGGATCACCAGATCTTCATCGCCATTCGCAGCGAGTGAGTGCCACCCGGGATGTATGTAGCGGGCCTCTTGGCAAGGGAGCTCCAGCCTTTCTGTCTTTCTTTCTTTCTTTCTTTTTTTTATAAATTTTTTTTTTTTATATCGAGGATAATGGAATAAGTACTCATATGCTTTTTTTCATCCAGTCCCCGTGTGTATGCAGTTTTGTGAATCTTGTCATCTGTTCCCACCGGCACACAATGGGCTACTCTTACGAAAAGCGGAACAGGATTTAACGTGTGCGTGAGATGTTCTGCATGTGTTTGCACATGGGGCCTCAGTTTATAGTCTCATCCGAAGGACAGGATCCCAGGATGTGTGTAGTGGGTCTCTTGGCAAGGGAGCTCTCAGCCTTTCTTCTCTTTGGTGGGAGTGGGTGTTAAAGCTTTTAGTTAGGGTGGGAGAACATGGAAAAGAAAAGAAAAAAATGGTTGTTTACCTCTCACTCTTGAAGATAAAGCCCATCATCATCATCATCATCATCATCATCATCATCATCGTCGTCGTCATCATCATCATCATCATCATCATCATCATCATCATCATCATCATCATCATCATCATCATCACCTGTTGAGCTGCAAAGACGCCAAAAGTTGGAGATTTCACAAAACTCCAAGTTTTAACTTTTCATGTTCCAGCTTTTTTTTTTTTTTTTTTTTTTTTCTTATTCATCAGCTAGAGCTCTGGGGTTTGCCACTGGTGAGAATTTTGCATATGCAGTTGTTTTTTCACCCCACCATTTGGTAGCCAGATTCTTGACTGACTTTGGGATGGTGTCACAACACAACACCTGTGTGTGTGTGTGCACATTGAAATTCTGTCATCTGTTCCTGCTGGCACAAAATGG